>JAZGTK010001612.1:0-37900 GCA_036877625.1 Ambastaia sidthimunki | reverse complement strand
CACCCAACTCCCCCCCCAAAGCTTTCTGTTCCGTCTCTTCTCACACACATATTCACAAAGCATATCATTACACACAATGGGGTTTTTATCACAAGCTGTCAAGAAATACCGCTCGATTTGAATAGGAATTTAATTAGGCGTTCTGTGGATTCACACACACTCCAGAAACCTGTCCTGTTTTTTTAAAGACACACACACATACACACACACACACACACCTCAGCTACACGAGTACACACAAACATGGGCCGCGCACGGATTTTCCGAGTAAAAAATGAATGCAATATTAGAATAGATTTATGAATAAATAGTCGTGCATTGCATTGCATTTCGTCGCAAAAAGAAACGTGCTAACTTTTGCAGCTGGGGGTTACTGTATCAAAAATGAATGTAGACATACAGTGTCAGTGTAGGAGGAAAATCTTGTAAACAAAAGAATAAGTTGTGAATTTTATATTATGTTCAGCATTAAAATTCTGTATTTTCTTGGGCTCTGCGGCTACATAGTAGCCACAAATCCTCGAATAATCAATCAAACGCTTAAATAACTGTCATGGACAAATAATATTACCGACAGTTGCTGCATATAAAGTCGGCAGGTAATAATGGGTTTCAAAGCAAACTGTTAGTTTTTGCTGACTGGGCAAAAGGTGGATGCTGTACATGAATGTACATATATGATGTGCATATATTTAAAAAATGTTACATTGTTGCAACTAATTTTTGCAACCTTTTAAAGAACCTTGAATAATACAATAAAGACAATCTACTAATATTAAATATGATAATATTATAAATATTATACAATTTTAATTAGAAAAATAATAACAATTTCTGAAAACATTTTATGAGTCTGCTTAGAAGTGTCCACAGTCAGCTAAAAAAATGTAAAAAACTGTAAAAAAAACTGTAAAAAAACAGCTTTCAATCTCCTAAAGCCCCAGACAGGTCAGACATTATTTGAAGAAAATATTTCAGATAATTACAAGAAAAACATTCAGCTGAGATTTCTTTAAACGACTAAGGCCAGAAATACACATCAAACAAACACAGATGTGAATTCTTGGCCAACGGATAGCAAACCACACCTGTATGTTTTCTTTACAGCTGTAATAGCAACAAACCCACCCTGATACTGTATCGGGCTTGACACAGCCACCTTCAAAAGTTTAACTATGCAAACCGTTGCTTAGCGAGATTATCTTCCACTTCCTGCTTCATCATGACAGTAGACGATTTACAAGGAACCATAAAAGAAAAAGTCAATTGGATGTAATTGCATGAATCTATCAAGACATTTGACCTGTAATGCAACAATGGGCCTGACGCATTTTGGAATGCA
The DNA here is from genome assembly GCA_036877625.1 of Ambastaia sidthimunki. Lineage (NCBI taxonomy): Eukaryota > Metazoa > Chordata > Actinopteri > Cypriniformes > Botiidae > Ambastaia > Ambastaia sidthimunki. Next base: position 36,558 of record JAZGTK010001612.1, on the reverse strand, counting down.
ACGGTGCATGAATGTTGCTAGCAGCGTTTGCTCTCCTACACTGTCATAGCATGTTTTCTGTGTTTCTTTCTTTCTTTCTTTTTTTTTCTTTCTTTCTGTTTCCCTTCATCTCCCGATGATCTCCTGACTGCATTTCATAGACAAAATATCCTGTCTAGCAGCTGTCAAAGCGCTTAGCCAGTGGCTTGAATCTTTATCTGCACTTTGATGCCTTAACTGCCCTACAGGTTCAATATTTTCTCCCCTTCCAAACTGCACAGGAGGAGAAAACCTGTAGCTTCTAACTGCTCTTGTTTAGGACCTCAAAGAACATCAGCTAGAGGAACTTATTAGATACTGTGTACCAGCATCTCGTGCCCAAAAGTGATTCTTTTAATTAGTCGTGTCATTCTAATGAACGCGGGGGTGCGAGTTGAGACAACGTCACACAATGACTTTTAGTAAACAAATTGTTATTGAACCCCTTTTCCCTACAATCTCTCCTCACTCCGGCGTTTGAGCATTAGCACGGCCATGTGCATTTTCTAAGCCCACAAACATTAACAAAAATTACAGATTCATAAACGCATTACGCTAATAAGGGGTGGCAGAGGAACATTTAGTAAAATTTCAAAAGTCGCATCCACATAAAGCCATTAGAAATTACCAGTAAATGAGCTATTCACCATAAATAATGAATTCCGTTCCAAACAGAATCACTCGGGGCATGTTCAATTACTCATTCAGACAGAATAAACCAGCGATGGGGCATAAAATGCTTTCTCCGGCCTCCGCTCTGTGCCGTCAGCAAGCAAAGTGAGATTTAAGTTTTAAAACTTGCCCGTTGCGCGTTTACACACTTGTGCGCTAATAGAATCTCTTCGTCTTCATACCGCCGCTCGTTTTTTCTGCATCTCATCTTCCAGGAGAACTGCTTAAAGAGTTGCACATAATTACACTTTACTGTTCGCGTGTGCTCACGGTGTGTTCACAAACGTTGTTTTATTTGCACGCTTCAATTTGTCGTTATTTCCGCTAACTGCGCGGCTGTTGTACAATAATGCAGCGACTTCGAGCTCCGTGCATGCCTGACGCTCCTCAGTTCATGAAGTCTCAGCATATTTTACTGCTGGATCACCACGACTGTGTTTTACAGGCCTCGTGTCCTCCAGCCTCTGCTCTGAATCTATCAAAGGTGATAGATCTCAGTCCTTGGGGTCTAGTTTGTGGTAATGACTGAACTGGAGTTTAAATAGATACAGGATGAGGACAAAAGAAAAAGAGCAGAGGGGCTTTTGACCTTTGATTTACATGGTGAATAAGAGATGTAATTCTAAGAAGAATAAAACTTCTGGCTCATTGTAATCCCACTAGATACTGCATGATGTTGAGCCCAACTGGTAGAGCACTGCGTTAGCAACGCAAAGGTTGTGGGTTCGATCCCAGGGAATGCAAGTACTGATATAAAAAAAAATGCATACATTGAATTCACTGTAAATCGCTTTGGATAAAAGTGTCTGCCAAATGAATAAATGTAAATATAGATAGCTATATAGAGAGGAACAAGCTAGCAGTGACAAAATAGTCGGGGAACATCTGTAACTGTATTCTGATGTTTATATGCAGATTAAATATACAGATTATAAATATATACAGATTAAGTAGTTTTAAAAATATACCACAAATCTATCCTATAATCTACTTTATACTGTCAAACAAGCACAAAGAGTTCTTTGCAAGCTGTCTCACTGTAAAGTGTACTAACAGATAACACATTAGCATCACATCTTACAATAAGCTCCAATTTGTTAACATCAGTTAATGCATTAGCCAGCGTGAACAATAACTACAACAACAATGAACAATATATTTTTGCAGCATTCATTATTTGTTATAATGACAGTGAAAGAAATAGAAACCAAAAAATATACGTCATAATGTGAGTCTATGTCAGCAGGTCTAATAATAAATGCCTCTAAATGCTTTTCTTCTCAAAATATGTTTTGCAATCATTTACTGGCCGGAAACGTGAAATCTTTGTTATGCTTTTACATGTCTAACATCTAATTTAGTGAGTGAACGCCAAAACAAATTTACTTCAGAAAGCTGTGTAGCTTTTTATGTGAAAATTTACTGTTTCCGACAGTCTTTTTAGACAATCTGAGGGCACAATTTCTGACCATCTTCACGATGACTGTTCTCCTGCGTTCAGTGAGAGGAATGTTAAGCGATTCGAAATCTGTTTCTCGCCGACCGTGAGCGTTCTCGTGGAGAAAGGCTAAGTTACTTAACTCCCCCAATGCGAGCGATTGATCAACAGCCTCAAATGCTCTTATAGGCCTCAGTTGAGTAAACAAAATACAGTGACCTTCACATAAATGCCAATTAGACCTCTGTTGTCTCAAATGGAGTTATAATAATGATGCGTCAACCGTCCATGAAGCAAATAAACTGTAAACAGTATGAATCTGTCACACACCAGTGTTTCCTGTAGCATTTTTTTTTTTTGCTGGCGCAATCCAACTAATTTTAAATACAAACTATTTTTCTTGACCAATTTTACATTTTCTATTAAAATATTTAGAATTTAAACACAAGAAAACCTTTGGGTGAAACACAACAAACCCTTTTCTAATACCACATGGAGCAGTGAAATAAAAAAATAAAAGACAGAAATGGCAAAAGGGTTGTTTGCCCAGATGTTTCGGGAATGGAGTGGTTTAACGCTGCCCGAGTACATAAATAAGACTTGCTAACAGCCCCTGTCTGCGTGTCTCTTTGAGTTACTCCAATTGAGAAGAGGACTCAGGTCGGTGAAGAGCCCAAGGTTGAGACGCTTTCTGCTGATTGCCGAGGACGTTTCTTCTGCTCTCGAGCCTCTCTGGCCAGGATAAAGCAGCGAGAAATATGCGGAGAGCTGACGCTCGCGACGGCAGCGGCCCACCTCATCTGAATCCGCTGGGGCCTCTTGTCTTACAAGGACACCGGCTGGATATTCCCACCTGGTGTAAACAGTATTGGACAGGCATGGAATTGAGTTTGTTCTTCACCTGCACTCACTCAAATCAGCAAAGGAGGCACAGTGCATTCATTCACTCCACCCAAATGTTCTCTCCTTTATCTTCCTTTCTCTCTCGCCCTCGCTCGCACTTTTTCCTCCCTCTCTCCCCTGAGATGAAGGACGAGTCCCTGAGTAAAAGAGAGAGAGACTGTTGAAAGTTCTCATGAAGAGTCTGCCTAAAGCTGCTCTCTATAGCATGATCAATATTTGACCTTCCACAGTATTATCATTCTTTTCTTTTTTTCGATATTCTCTCTTTGGAGGCTGAAATTACATTCTCTGCTAAAGGCCGCCATGCACAGCTTCTCAAAATGGCCCCGCCAACCGTAGAGAGACAGCATGAACATCGGACAGGGTTCAGAACGAGAGCGCCAGCCGCCTCCGAGGATTCTGGGAAACAGAACAGTCTGTTATAAATACAGTGCTGTTGTAATAAAGTACATTATGTGTCAGCTGTAAGGCTAACTGTTCCAGATTATGCACAGTCACCATCAGGTACTGGAAGATAACAGTTCCAGTTTATGCACAGTCATCATTCAGGTCCTGGAAGGTAACCGTTCCAGCTTACGCATAGTCATCATTCTGGTCCTGAAAAACAGCTAAGAAAGGTCAATATTTTGCAATTTAATTGTTTCGTAAATGTTACTGACAGATTTAGCAATTCGCATATGGGTGGAGCAACAGTTCTCTCACAATGAGTCACCCACCCCACTTTTCACCCCACGCCTCTAAACGTATATACTTATGACAGGGTCAGCTGCAAAAATGTATGCTACTGTAGATGCACACGGTTGGAAAAGCCGAAAAACTAGGTGATGTACAGAATAACATGTCAAAGAAGAGTCTGTACAAAACAGTCTGCAGGTCACAAAGCCAGACAATCAGAGAAAACATGTTTTCAGACTTCCCTCTTACTACATGTATTAATTTAGCAAATTAATTTTGTATTGACATTAAAGAACGTGTTGCAATTTTCTTTTGATTAAAACCCTCACTGTCTCTGAATAAACGTGAGTTTAACGTTGGGAAAAAGAAAATTGTTGCAAATCCAAACAAAATTTGAGGCGGAATCTGATGATGACAAATAAATTAAAATGATTCGAACAAAAGAAACACAATGAATTCCACTGATGTGAGAGTGTTTGTGCGTGTGTGTGTGTCTATTTGATAATAAAATATTAAATTCCTGAGGGATTTATATCATGCTGGGTTTAATTCTGTTGGAACAGTAATCAAAAGAAACATGAATTAAAATCAGGAGAAATATATGAGTTTTTTTGAGCAATACAACACTAATCAAATAGAGGCAAATGACTGTGTGTTCTCATTTAAATCCACGCTTAACCTGCGAGAACCTATTAGCCAGAATACACAGAAATCCAGCATCACCCTCTTAAAAGTAAATAAATAAAAAATGACACCCTGTTCAAATCTGTGGGTTATTTAATTTAATCTTTTTAGGCGACATCCCTTTGGGCAAACTAGCAAAAAAAAAGCAGGTACCAAGAGACAGCTTACATGTGTAACCAAAAACAACCTGCAGTGGATCGAACGCAAAACATTTCAAACATTATTTCAATAACATATAACTGAATAAAGCTAAATGCAATTCCATTGGCTGTAAATGTCATTTTGTCGTTATGTAAAATCATTCACTAGTCTATGTTCGAAATAAACAAATAATATGTTACATTTTTCCATGCATCCATCTATTTATCTGTCTATCCATCCATATAGCGAAACGGACACATCTGTCACGGCGCACAAAATGAAAGCCATTTGTCTGAAAAGGTGCGTGTTTTATATAAACCTGTATGTGCGTGTTTGTTGCTGCCCCCATTTCCATAGGAATCAAAAGCTGTCAGAAGTTTATTCGCCCCCCATTTTGACTCCATTCAATCAAGTGTGTGTGTATAATTACCCAGCCTCCGTATGCTAATCTATGGGGACCCAAATATTGCGGTTTGACAAATCCTTCATTTGTATTCACATGCCACACAAAGCATCAATCGTGCTTCGCGTGCAGGCGGCCCCCCTAACTTCCCGCATCCCCCAATTCCCTGGAATACAGAACTGCGAAGCAAAGCATCGGCTGATTAGAAACTGGGAAACCTGCTGGGTTCTGCGTGTGCCATTAATATCTTCCCATCCAGATGGCTCTTTCTAGGTATTTGAATTCATAAAAAGTGCTAAGGCTGGGTCCTGCCCTGGAAGAGTTTGGCGACGCGGGCTGTCAGCGGGAACAGAAACTGGGAATAAACACAGCGTGCGTTCCAAAGTTTGCCCCCCGCTGGGGCTAATAAACGCCCCTCTTGCTTTGGTCACCTGGCCTTGGAGAGGAAGCGCGGGCTGTAATTGCCGTGGCGATGTGCTGAATTAGCAGGTACAGGTAAGAGCATGTTCGCTAGCGTGGCGTGTTCTAAATGAGGCAATTTTTCGCCGTCGCCGGCGTTCGTTACGCACGCCAGTGGTTTGTGGGAAGCGCATTTTAGTTGCGTGTGGGCGTCTTTTTTAACGAGTCTGAAAGAAAAGGCAAAAACTCCAAGTGTGTGACTAATATGTATATAAATATCTAAATAGCCCTGCAGGCTGTATTGCGACGCCATGATCATTTTTTGGACTTGAAACAAATAACAGTGGTAAGCTGATAGATGGATGAAAAGGTGAAAAGCCTGTCAGCCCGTAAGTGTTCCATCACGCGGTCAGCGCCGCTCTCATCTTTTGTCCGCGCGTGATTATGACGGCCACTGCAATCTCCTCACAAAAGAGTGAGCGGAGAGAGGGCAGAGTTTCTGTCAGCTCATCTCCTCCCCTTTAAATACAGACCGCACAGCTGCCTGAAAGAGCGAGAGAGTGCCCCCCAACCACCACACACACACACACACACACACACACACACACACACGCTCACTGTGACACCCCTCTCAAACTGAGCTCATCTGGATCGACAGAACTGCCATGCAATTATTATCATGTGTGTCTTTCTTTCTGTTCATCCATCCATCCATCAGTCAATCCATCTGTCTGTCTGTCCACCTGTCTGTCTATCATTTATCAGTTTTGTTTGTTTGTTTCTTCATTTATCACTCCCTTTTTCTTTTCTGGTCTCTCTCTTTCTATCTCTCTCTCCCTCTCTCTTCTCTTTCTTCTCTCTCTCTCTCTCTCTCTCTCTCTTTCTTCTCTCTCTCTCTCTCTCTCTCTTCTCCCAACAGTGGAGATTTGGAGGACGGCGGGTACATGAGCAAACATGGAGATTAGTAGCAGCTAATAATCCTCTTTTTCCACACGCAGTCTCATATTTCTAAATTAAAGAGGAGTGCAGGGGGGCTTATAAAACATTAAAGGGCGCTCCACGCGAGCAGCCGCACCCTCCACCCACCCCCGGGGCTTCAGTGTGCTCAGGGATTTGAGGAGAGTAAACTAAAGCCATACATCATTGAGCACTGGGCCACAGGAGAGAAGTGCGGGCCAATAATTCTGAGGTTAAACAATGTAATTTGGATCTTGTACGTGCAATTTATTTCAAACGTCAAAAGAAGTTTAAACTTTTCTCTATTATTTAAAGACAAATGAAAGCTATGGCAAAGGGTGAATTTGCTATCTAGCAAAATAAGATGTGTACTGTGTATCTTAAAAGATTGTATGCTCAACTTTAGACTGTATACAGTAGGTTTCCGTGCATCGGTTCATGAGCTATATTTACCTAACCTCATAATTATTAATATTTTTGTTACCTATATCAATGCACAGATTATTGTGATGCATCTCGTCTTCATTCCTGTAGCTTAGTTCGTAGAGCACTGTGTTAGCAGCGCAAAAGTTGTGGGTTCGATTCCTAGGAAACATACACACACAAAAATACAATATGATTGTACAGTAACTTGCTTAGGATAGAAGCATCTGCTGAAATCATAAATATAAATAATACACAATGTCAAAAACTTTTTATTTGTAATTTCATTGATGACTTTTGGCATAAATCCAGTCACCACTGGCAAGTCTCCTGCTCATGTCTGACTCTGAACACCACACCAGTATCTACAACCACAACTAATTAAGTTTTCATGTTGGTCCCGTCTTGTAGGGTGTCAGGGTGGCGGTTTGGAAACGGGGAGGAAATCTCCCGCAGTTTAGAGGATTAACGGCTACAAAGTGCCCGCCAGAAATAAAAGAAGGCCAGCCAGTGAAGTGATACAAGTGAATTAAAAGATTAAGGTGGTTTATAAAGACTGATTACAAAGCCATAGGGGGTTCTGAATGGGAAGACAAACCTTGAGATGGGATAATTCCCTTGTTCTTTCTCCTCATGCATGGGCTATTATTCTGTGTTTCACTCTCTCCTTAAATCGATTAGCAATGGACACCCAGATAGAGACTTGGACCTAAAAGGTTGAGTGAAAATGAGGGAAACAAAAAGAGGAGAAGATATAATAAGATGGTGGAGACATGATGCAACCAAGAGCCTGTGATATTACCTGTCTGAATCTTTCTGAACTCATGATGAATGAACGCATACATAGTTTGACAGGCCAGTAGGACATCCCATCATTGCATTCAGACCTTCTGACATTTTATGGTCCTGCACCTTCAACAGAAGACACATAATTATATGAATATATTTAGGACCAATTTACTTAAAAATTGCTATCAGGATGTGAAGAGACTTTCAACCAGCATAACCAAAAAAGATTCTGGAAAATAATACCTACAGTGTGCCTTTAACCAGTCATTGGACAGATTTCTACATGTAAATAACCTCTGTGATTAACTGACTTATACAGTTATGTACTACAGTTAGGTTCTTCCCCAAAAGGGGCCAAATTGCAGAAAATTTAATAGGTGTTATGTAAATGTAGGCGGCCATATGCTAATGAGCTTACAGTGACATCATTTTGTTGATGAATTCTGAATGACCTAGTTTTGCAGCTTATAATTTCCATAAATGGTCTATATGGAACATCAAACTATTTTATTTCAAAAGAGCAATAAAAATACGGTTTCCACGATACATGCTATAAAATAGCCTGGAAAATGTAAAGGTTTCAAGTTATTATGAGGAGAATTGAGCTGTGAAAGTGAACGGTACGGCGGTGGAGTGAATGAAAGACGTGAGGATAGGAAGAAGCCAGCAGATAGGAGGAGATGATAGAAAATGCTGCTCACTGCAAAGTCTTCAGACAAAAGCGTGAAGCAATGGAAGTCTTCCTCAAGCCCTTCTCCATTCCACTGAAAGCCAGTAAGCACTTTTCTCTGAGCTGAAAAGCTCTCAGGAACATCTGCCATCAGCACTTTTCCACCACAGGAATAGAAGATCCAGGTAAAGAGTGACACGTGTACAGGATTTCTCCAGTCTCACTCATGCTTTTCTTTCTCTCTTCTCATTTCTTTTCATCTCTTCAACCTTCTATCGTTCCCTCTCTTTTTCCTTCCCCCCAACCAACCCACCTCCCAATTTTCTGTCTTTCTCCAAACGGCCAAACCTCTGCTTTCCGCTAAGCGCCCACAATGCTTTGCTGTCACAGCTATTAGATGATAACCAGTTAAGATCATGACATCTCTTTTAAAACTATGTGTTGTGTTTTATGTTGGTCCCGTGGGACCAAATGATACAATTCCCTCCCATTCCAGTGCATATATTTCCCCCTGTCCTCTCCATCCACTGTTTTTCCATCGAGAGACTGATTGTGCCAAACAGCATTTGTTATAAAAATCTAGTTACTCATTGTGCTGTCTTTCACAAAATAATGACACGAGACCCAGCCTATTATCTTCTTCCAGTGTGTGTAATTAGTAATTAGGAAGAAGTAACAATTCAACTAACGATGGCTAGTTTTTTTAGCGCGGCTAGCATCGAATCTTACTCTGTGTGATTTCAAAAGAGGTGACAGGGCTGCACAAGGTGAACATTCCCCGATTTACACAAGGACAGCCACCCACACGCACGCCCTACACACCCACTCCCACAACCTGACCCTGGACGCTTGAATGGCAGAGCTATTCATGCGACTGGAGCCCCCCACAGTGAACAGAGCTCTCCGAGGGAACTTGAACTGAGACACAAATTACATTTTCTGCACAATTAAAGCTGTAGCAGGGCTAAGTGCGTGGAGAGACGGGCGCCCCTCTAGGTCCTACCTCTCAGTATAATGGCCATGTGATGAAGACGGCCCCCAGTTAATTAGCCTCTGAAAATACTCATTCTCGCCCGGGCACAGCCGATGGAAATGCGTGCGGAAAGACCCCTCCATCTTATAACCTGGCGCAGACAGACATCTCTCAACAGAGCTGTAATGCCGTGATTACTGTGTGTCTGTGATTATCAGGGGTGCTAGCTAAAGCCCCCCCGGATGAAAACAAAGGCTCTGCCATTAAAAGGGCAATTAGCGATATGCTTTATCGACGTTCATTTAGGACGATTAACACACCAGTTATTTTGAATTTTACTGCTCGTAAGCTTTTATTGTAGCACAGAATGATGCTTGTAGCGTTGTACGGCTGAACACAGTCACGCAATCGCGAATGTATTGAACGTTATAACGACCACTGAGAGTTTAATGTGTCATTTAAGACGAAAAACTCTCTTTTTAAACACTCAGTCAACAAAAAATAAAAAAGCGTCACTTAAAAAGTTTGTTACTTTAGTCACTTTAATGAAAAATAATCACTTGTTCTATTTTTATTAAAACACCATTTTGGTTAGATACTTTCACTTTTAACTGAGTATAATTTTGACACATACACAAACTCAATTATAGCTCCTCTGTACTTTTTACATCCTTGTATATTTGTATTCCTAATCAGAAAGCAGGAGTAAATATAAAAGAGAGAGAGTAAGAAAGAGAGAGAGAGAGAGCCCTGGTTTACCTACAAGCATTTAAAAGCTGAAAGTCCCAGACCACAACAAAACTCTTTACAAAAAAAATAAAAAACACAACACACTTTTACTCTCTGAATATTGAACTATGTTCAACATGGCTTTTCATTTCTGAAGAATTTTCTGGAAAATTCAACTATACTGTAAACATGTTTTGTCCAATCACCTACAAAATGTACATCATGTGATAACATCTAAATAAACATCTAAATAGTCTTTGTTTAAGCCAAAAATATTTAACATACCTGAACAAACCTGACAAGCAACAAAATCTTATTGTAAAAACATTTCCCAAATAATTATCTGCAATAAAAATTTAGCTTAGTTTACACTAATAATAAATAAAAAGAAAATGAGTAAACAACAAGAATTTATTTTTGAGTGCACTGTTTCTTTAAATCCGTTTAGACAGAGCTCATTTTTTGGTCAGACACATAGAGATATCAGGGGCCCTTTCAATTGGACTCCCATATTAAGAGAAAATCAGCCTTGACCAATAGGGAGCTACAGCAAAGCTCTCTGCTTCCTCATTTCAGGAGAAACCCATCTTCCTTCAGTGCCCCCGAAGGGCACACGGGCCTGTTACTCACAGCAATACCCCAGACAAAACCTCACACCAGCTGCCCTCATCAGGGTGTATCCTCAACACAGCCTCAGTAGATTCTGCAATCTGGACTCGTGCCTTTCAAGTACTATTCATCTTTATTCACCTCCAGGAGAAGCAGAGACGCCTCTTTCATCTTATTCTAATTCCCTTTTATAGCAGCTTGTCCGTTTTTTTCCGTCACCCTTTGTCTCCCGTCGAGGTCAGAAAGCATCCAGTCACACACAGCGTCTAATAAACACAACCTTGTCGTGACACATGGCTCATAACGTTACGGGAGATTTAGTCGGGCCCGTCCGCCAAGGGACCGGGAGCAAACGTGACTCCCAAACAGAAAAACGTTGCCTCAGGATTCTATACTTCCTACACTTGTTATTGTTGCATATCATTGGATTTTTCCTTCATGAGGGAAATCACAATACCTCGGGTGGTGACCGGAATATTATTATTTTTTTGGGAGTATATACAGTAAATTCATGCAAGGTTTATGAGATCAGAAGTGCAGAGGACATCTTTATGAGGAGATGGAGGTTTCCGTGTGCTGGAGTAAATTGCCACCGTGCTACCAGCCCGGGGACAAAATCGTCCAGTGTTACTACAATCCAGCAGAGTCTCGAAACAGCAACTGTAACAAGACTGGAGAGAGAGAGAGAGAGAGAGAGAGAGAGAGAGGCTGGGGTTAGAAGAGGAGATAGCAAGAAAGAAAAAAATGTGAAGTATGGATTCAGGAAATTGGAATGGCGTTCACACACTACCAGGGCAAAATGGCTCAACGGCAGGGGGAGGAAATTGTTTATGAAGCTTTCTGTTGCCGAATCTAAACTCTGCGCTCGGAGAAGAGACAGAAAGGAGAAAATTGGATAGAAAAGCTTCCCGTAGAGTTGGGCACCGAGCAAAATGGGGAGAGGGACAAAGAGAGAGATGGAAGAGAGAGAGTGATAAAGAGACAGAAGGGGAGAGCGAGCGATGAGGTCTGATCCAGGATCAGAGACGGCTTCATACTCTTCATGAATAAGGCCTCAGCTCGGTGTTTTTTTCCCTCCACTGATAACACATTCACTTTTCATTGTGCAACCTCTAGCGATACACATTACACACTGCGATGTAATGGTGATTAGAACAATAATTCAAATGCTTAAGCATTCACCCAGGGTTTATGACACCATCATTTACGGTCATAACATTACATAAAAAGGCAATTCTGCGCTATTGAGCTGTTTTTCAATTCAGTTCAAGCACATTAGAGACGAGACAATGAAAATGTTTTCTGTTCAACATGCGGGAAGTATTTTGATCTTGATATTGACAGATTTCAGAACGCTGCCCTCGTACAAGTGATTAAATCAAGTGTTAAGAAGTGTCTGCCAAATGTATCAATGTAGAATTGAGTTACCGTATGTAGCCAATTATAAACGAGTTAAATATAAACGTGGGTAATTAACAATACTTAACGCAATAGAGAAAACGTTATATTACAGCCTTTTTCTATATATGCAGGAGTAGAACAAGATTACAAAATTTTTGTAATAAAATAATTTGGCATGATTTACACTGCAATAAAAAGAAACAGTACTATAAAATCCCAAAATACTTTCCAATGGCCGTTACCGAGGAAAAATGCTTTTTGGGTCCAGCTAACTGGATGATGCTAAACAGCTAACCCTTGAACCTTCAGTCAGACACCTGCTGCAGGGAGGAGAGAGGGGCGGAGTTACATCACAGGTTAAGTCAACATACTGTTTCATAAGTTCACATATTTTCCTCAAGCATAAACTGTACGACTTTACAAAAGCACAGTAAAGACATTTGAATGCTTTTTGGAAACCCCTGACAAAAAACAAGCCAGTTCCATTAAGAAACTCGTGGTGTCGATGAGCTGAAGGTGTTTTGGCCAATCACCGGAGTAATTATTCAGCCGAGTCCATATTTAGCCTCAGCCATTGGCCCCTGACACCCAGTGCTACACTTTTAATTTTCCTGCGTCTGTAGTGTCTCCAGTTACCGTGATGGATCTGAGCTCAAGTGAATGTGTCACCACACATCCATCAGACCCTCACTGAAAATACACTGGGTCACATTTCCTTCTCTCCTCACTCACACATACACACACACACACACAATCACACACACACACACACACACACTGAAGTGCACCATGTTTTAGAAGAACAGTACAGCCTTAATGTAACTCAGATGAAGGAGTACAAGGGGGTGGGGTGAGAGAGAGAGAGAGAGGGAGAAAGAGGGTGATAGGTTCATACACACAAATTAAATCAGTGCGCCAAGAAACAACTTTAGCACCACACAATAATAAAACTACTGTGAGTGTTTAATGCCATCGTTTTTTTTTAATACTTGAAGACAGATATAAATACATCAACAGTCCAACCTTGAATTTAAATAATGAAGTTAATTCCTCAACTGGTGGTCTGATTATGAGCCACACTTTAAAATTTTAGCCTCCGCTGCTTCAAGGACACGACCCACAATGCACTGCATGAAACTTGATGTGAAGAAAGATTCTCCTGATGACCGTCTTATACAAACACACAGGCCAAAAATACAAATCATGTACTCGCCCTCATGTTCCTCCAAACCCCAATGACTTCCTTTCTTTCCTCGAACACAGACAGATGAATATTAATGCTCGTTTTTTCTTGCAATGAAAGTGACTAGAGTCTGTTGAGATTCAAAGCACCATAAAAGTAGTCTGCTATACTTTAAGCCATTTGAAGCCATACAATGAAGAACAAACCGTAATGGGATTCATTATTCATCGAAAATCTTACACTCCGATGCTGCTCTCGAACGGCATTTCCATGCTTCAGTGCATGGAAAATAAATTCCCTTTTTGCATTCCACGAAGCAGTACCGTTCAGCAATGTAATCACCTTAATTCTCATTTTTTGGTGAACTGTTCCTTTAAATATTCAGAAAGCATGATGTCACGCATTGTTTTACCTGCCCTGATATATTTATATTAAAGGAAGACTTCAGAGCGTTCGGTGTGCCTCAGGCTGTACATTGTTTAAAAGAAGTCTCCAGCTCGCTCCTCATGCTTAACATGTGCTTGATCATTGTGGCAGAAATAATTAACTCTTTTTAATTGTCATTAGATCTGCTGCCAAAGGAACATTAATTGTCCTGGCGAGAAACAAAGCGACGTCTCCTATTCGCTCGTGTGTTTGTATGTTTTAAGGCCTTGGGATTCGAACGCCAATGGTTTCAAGCACCCTCAGAACCGTCCTCAGGTGAGAACCGGGCTGACAGGAAGGAGGAATCATGGGAAATAAAAACACGGCAGCCCGAAAGGGGTTAACAGCAAATGTCTCCGTATCGAACACCATTGATCTTTTAACACTAATTAAAGCACAGCTGGGGCTGTTCAATTAATCTAGCGAAAGCCAGCAGCCTTTGCACAGGAAGCGCCGTGTCTCTCGTTCGCCCGCAGACTGATAGTGAGAGAGAAAGATAGAGAGGAGAGATATAGAGGGAGCAGAAAAAGAAGGAGAGATGCTGGCACCTTGAGTCTGATTAGTTCGGTTTTACAGGTCTCCTTTAAAACTTTAACCTTCTTTTTACGTGAACACACTTTACTGCTCAGAAATGATATATTTTAAAAGGTTGTATTGAGGGCCTTATAACTTCCTACACCTGTTAAACTCCAAGGTTGCTTGACAGCACCTGGAACTTTAACTCTTTCACACTTCTGCATATAGCAGAGAGTGTCTTAATGATTTGTAAGGTTTCGAAAACCATCTCAGAAATCCACACCGAACAGCTTTACCTTAAAATCATGACAGCTGAATTTTATCATGTGTATTATTTGTACGGTTAAGAGAATTTTACACACACACACACACAAAACACACACACACACACACCAGGTTCCAAATACATTATAACAGACATCACTAAACCCACAGTAATAACATCAAATGTCTATGATGATTCCAGCATGTCTCCATCCTCCTGCATAGGCAAACACAGCCCCACCCCCAGAGGGGACAAATCCAGATGGGAGATCCCCTCATCTGACAGTTGTCTTGATCAATAATGCATCAGCTGAGATGTGAGGGTAGGCCGTCTCTTATCGTCTCTGCCAGGCCACAGCCCGCATCCCCTCCTTCCCACGTAAAGCTTTAATCTAGGGATCCTTCGTACTGCTTCATGAGGAAACAGACCCACAGGTTTACTCATTCCACCCATTGCTAGATTCGGTCCCCCCCACAACTTCATTTCAGGCAAATCCCCGCATCCCGCCATCTATATTGAATCTCAGACCGCGTGTCCGTGCGGACGCGTGTTGTCATAGTTACGTTCTCCACTCGTTTCCCTGCATCACGCAGAGCGGCTGTAGAGTTATTGTGACAGTAAATTGGATGTTTAGTTATAGACGCTGTAGCTGATGTGAACCATCATTGAACCTTCCACAGCTCTGATGACAAAGCCTGTGCAAACACGGGCACACAAACGCAGCTCTGTCGCTTATAACTTATTCAGATCAAGAGCAAAACACCCTCTGAGAATTGGACACAGCTAGCAAATCACACCAGAAAATTTCATCTCGCGAATTATGTGACGCCTTTGAGAGAGCGAGAGAGAGACAGAGAGAGAGAGAGAGACTCTGCTCTTAATATAATCAAACTAAATATATCTTTAAACCTCTTTTTATTCCTCATTGGAGATTCAGAAGGAGCGCTTCGTTTATTTGTGGCTGCTGAATAAATGACCCGTGGGACGTGAGCTGAAGGCTGACGCTGAACATCCTCACACTTTTTTATGATGGAGTGGGCGCACTGAAAACAACTTCATATGTAAGAACACAACAAGAAAATCCCAGAACGTTGTCATGGAGTAACTAACTAAAAGTTTTGCGCTACTAACCTAACCACGTCACAGAGATTAACTACAAACTGGATATTCAGCATAAAATCACTTATTTTGTTCACCGACTATAACAAAAACATGATGATATTGGAAGTTTTGTTTCTATAATTTATAGAAAATTGAGACCGTTTTGAAAAAGGCATTAAAATCAAACACACCAAACAAAATTGAGGAGCATGCAGTTTGTGTTTGGCTCTGCATTTACCAGCCAAGCAACTGTCATTAAGATAAATAGGAAATCTAACAGATAGATCTCTCTTGGTATTAAACTGTAGTTTTCTCATTGGTCACTATATGAAGAATATTTTGGAAAGAATTGATTTTAAGATGTGATTTCATAAAAAAGGTTGTTGTGAAAGTTCTGAAAGTGTGTATTTACAAACTCCAGAGTTCACTGTAAACTCAGAAACTATAAAGTCAAAAGTCCAACTACAACAAAGTTTCTTTTCTCAACCAGTGGTTTTATGTTTGTTTTTAATCAACTTGTTCAAAAGGGTCTCAATACATTTCCTGTAAATTATATCCAGCAAGCAAAACTTCCAATATCATCATATTTTTGTTATAGCCATTGGGTTAACAAATGAACACAATGGCACCACACTGGTATATGTTCAGACGATGGTTAACAATATAATAAAACTTGATTTTAACTGAAAGGTTGTTCTGTATTCTTAGGGCAAGATTGATTTCATAAATGTCAAGTTGGGACAGTGTGTTCAAGTTGTCACATTATTTAAACAGTGTAACTTAATACAATTTATTAATTACAATATCTAACATAAATAAAAATAGCATATTTTTGTATGTTGTCCTATAAATTTTTGTTTCATGAACAGCTTTGCGATTCATAACTGTTTTACTATTTACATTTTTGGTTTAAAGCTTAAAATAAGCTTTTAATGGAAGGTTTCCTGTGTGACAACTTACCCCATGACAACATACCCCAAATCTGTTTGTTTCTTCCATAAAATGTCAACTTCTTTAGACATGAAGGTCACTTTTTACATGGTAGGGTAAAAAGTCTGACCACTAGCCAGTCGAGTCTGCCCATACATAAGAAATAAATGTATTCTTCAGCTATATTTTCATCGCTATACTGAGTGTAATGAAACCTTTCAGCTATTCAGTTATAATTTGCTGCATGATTGTGAGGAAGTATGAGGCTCGTGAAATCGTGCAGAGATCAGCGGCCCGGCGCTCCAGTCAGCCGGGTGTCTTATCTGCGTTTTGTGCGTGCAGTCGCTCCGAACGGCCGCTGTATCCTCCGCTCTCCGCAATTTCTTTCTCTTAATCTACTGTCTAGCTACTGTCACAGCAACAGAAACATTTGCAGCGTGCATGAAAAGAAATTACCGGGCGGACAGCCAGAGAGAGAGAAAGAGAGAGAGAGTTGTGACAGCGGGAGAAATTGCTGTGCCGGGAGAGGAAGAATACGAAGGGAGGATGACTATGATGCTGGCAGCGTCTCTAACGGGGGAAAATAAACCGTGACAACATCCAAATCACACATGCACTCACTCTCAGCGTGCTTGTTTACAGCGATTATGTGTTTGGGGAGGAGGCACGGAGAGAGAAAGAGAGCGAGGGAGAACGCATCTCAATTTATGAAGCTTTTTCCACCACTGAGAGTCAACAAAATGCGGGCAGCGCTCGCTTCCAGAGAGCCAATTCCAGCATCAGTGGAGGCGAATTCACGGAGAGAGCGGCTGATTAGGGAACAGTATGCGCTGTGCTGCAGGGGGAACGTGGAAAATAGCTGCATGTCTCTCTCAATCTCTCTGCTGTGTTGGGAAAATGATTTTTGAAGCACTGTACATGTCTTTGAATGCTTTTGACAGGGAGAGAGAGAGAGAGAGAGATTTAAAACAGAAAAGTCTTTCCTCGTTTCTGCACTGAAGTCAGTTCTGTGTATTATCACAAATGCATTGACTGTGCTAATTCTGTCTACACTGGATGCCAGCGACATGCCAATGCGACAAAACTACAACACTCCCATTACAATTGACGAAACCATCGACACTGCAAGCCAGCGACAAAACAGTCTGTGCCGTAAAGAACGAGGAGTTCAGAGAAACGAGCCATTAAAAAGATCAAATATAAGAACAGAGATGAAAGATAAAAGTGTAACAGAACAGAAATAAAGGAAACTAATCAAAGAATACAAAGGATACGAAGAGAGAGAGAGACAAAGAAATTCAAAGAGATTCTATCATTTTATAAAAGAATTAATGAGAAACATTAAATTATGCAATGTTGTAATATTGAGAATCGAAAAATGCTTACACCCAAAACTTCTCTCTTCAAAAACTCCAGAGAGACGTGAGATTACTGGGGGTTGTTTCTCAGGAGATAAACTTGAGAAGCAAGAGGGTTAGGCCAAGCCTCCATTGATCTCTATTCAACATCTACACCATCTTGGAGAAACAACTGAGCTTAATGGGAGTCCCATGCTACAGACAGATCCCCTGCACTACCTTTCTCTCATCAGACAATCTGATGTCACTGCCTGACCCGGAAAAGGAAACGTCCAATGTGATGCCAATCACGGCCCACCCGGCAGACAAACTGCCTCAGCCACTTCAGTTTAACTCCAAACATTTAGCTCTCCTCTCACCCCGGCCTTCCATCCCACAACTGTCACGCTAGTTCTCAGAAAAACTGTGGCTGTGTGCACGCGGGGAGGGTTCAAGCATGTCCAAAAAGTCCATTGATCATTTGGATTCCAGCACATTCTGGTCGGCCCGGACCAGAATCACTCAGACAACACCTTTGAAATGCACAATAGCTTTTCTGTGTATCAGACGATCCCTTTCACGGCTGTCTGCAGCCGATAACAGCCTCTACTGTGCCCCGGAGTTAACAATCTCAGCTAATAGACTTCTCCCCTGTCAATCACATCTCAGATTCCCAATAACACACACACCTCCCACCTCAGCTCAATTCTATGGTCCATCTCCTGATCAGAGCTCATCTGGTGCACTGCAAATATAGATACACGCACACACATACACACACGGCACCAGGTGTC
The DNA here is from genome assembly GCA_036877625.1 of Ambastaia sidthimunki. Lineage (NCBI taxonomy): Eukaryota > Metazoa > Chordata > Actinopteri > Cypriniformes > Botiidae > Ambastaia > Ambastaia sidthimunki. The sequence continues at coordinate 18,122 of JAZGTK010001612.1, read as the reverse complement.
ACAACACACAAACTGAATCGTGCACCCGGTGAAAGCATGCTGCCGGGAAACAAACCACTCTGAGCCAAAAGATAATAAGCTCTCAGATAAACCCAGAGCAGTTGTGATCCTCAGCCAGGGGGTCTGCTGTACCTGGAGGAAGCTGTCTGTTAGCATCATCATTCATCTCAATGGTGGTAGCTTGGCTATCGCATAAACCTCATCTTTAAAATAAAGATGCTATTTCGTTCTTCACAGCAATGCCATAACAGAACCATTTTGGGTTCCTCAATGAACCTTTCAATCAAAGCTTTTTAAATGAACCATTTTGTATATAAAATCTATAGAACATAATAGCTTTTTTGTAGTTTGTAAAACACTTTTCCACTACGGAAAACATTTTGTGTAACATAAAGCTAAGTTCTTTATGGAACCATATAGCCCATACAAAGAACCTTTTGGAAACGTTAGGTTTAAGAGCACAGCTAATTCACCAGTAAACACAAGTCTGAAATTACACAATTACAAAAAACTGTAAAGCACGCAAAAAATGCAAATTTATGCTTAAAAATTACCTGAAGCTGAATTCAAACCAGAGATTCAAGAGTTGGACTCACACCTCACTGAAAGTTGAACTGGAATGAAAACAGATGATTTTTATTAGTGCAACACAATTTTATAATAAAACAAATAATTATTTATACTCATACTGCAACTGATTATACAGTTAATAGGTAAAGATTAGAATAAATACTTTCAAAACAATTACAATGGTAATTAAAAGATTGTTTTTTGTTCAATTCTCCAATACATGAATTTAATTACAATTAAATTGGCATTTTAATTCAGCTGTAAGTGATGCACAACTCTGCCCAAGTTACACCCCACTGCGAAAATGATGCAGATTTCTGTCTCATATAGATTTGATCATTCACTAATGCAATGAGTTTATGAGTTTATATATACTGCTATAAACATGCATGACCTGCCTTGAGGTTTATTCCTATTATCTTGTCCTTGCCACTTAGATTAAGGAAAGTGAGACCAAAAAGCTTCCTTATATAAAAAAAGAAAAATTAAGCCATAAATGCAAATAGCATCTTTTTTATTTCATTTGTTTCTCCTACTCACAGAATGCTGTAAAGCGCTGAATGCATTTCACAAAGGGTGAAATGTAATATTTAACTTCATTGTACCATATGGGATTGTGGTTGACTTACAGTGTATTACTCACTGGATGATGTTGCAAGAAACACATTCATTAATAAATGTGCAAACAGATTTAAGGCTCATGCCCCAGAAATAATGACAGTCATTTTTTATGCAGTAATGGTTTGCACAGCAATTTGTGGATTTGTGTTTGTATCAGGAAGTGGGCAGATGTAAAAACCGGCATAAAAGAAAAGCTTTTTTTGCTTACACTTTCTTCATTTAACTCATTTTCCAGTCCGAAATATTGATGTAAGATTCCTCTCACTTATAGGTTATAGTTAATGGTGTTTTGTCTTAATCTGGGTCTTGTTAGCATTGTAGAGTCAGACTTATGAGTAATGGTCTAAAGTCTGGTCCACTTTACCAATTTATTCTGGCCAAGAAACTCCCAATTACACGTCTGACCTACATGTAAAATGATGTTTTTAGGTGTTCACAAAAATAGACTCTGGCACAATAAAACAGGAGCTTATTTAATGATGCAGCTTATTCTCTACAACAGACAGAACCCGAAAATGAGTGAAAAATCTGTGTAGAATTTCTGTTTGTCCAAAAATAACGAGTGCCAATTATGTCATAAATGTAACTTTGGTAAAACGGCAGAATATACAGCAATGTTTGTCCATACCTAGTATATTTTCTATTACCTGCCTTTAATTTCTTTCAAACAATCAATTTAAAGGCTTTGAAAACACCGACAAATATTACTGCACTCAGACTAGCAGCCCAGAACATACAAACACAACTTTCTTTCCAATCCTGGAAATTTCACAGCTGCAAACCAGACTGGAGTTTGTCATTTAGGATAGCTGCTGATATTTTTGTGACCACCCTGAATTAACGTTTGCTGGAACGTTAGTAGAACGTTATATATCATGTATATCAAAAATGTTGTGTCTAGGTAGTTTTATAGACTTTTTTAAAAACATTACAGAATTACAAAAAAATGCTTGAATGTTCTTAGAACCAAACAATATCACTAATACAACATTTAAAAACCTTTTTTTTTTATCAAAAACATTTTTTTATATTTTTGTTACTACCTGGCAACGTTAGGGAAATGTTCTTACAACCTAAAATTGTTAGCTGGGCAGTAGGCATCAGACAATCTGTGAGCAGTGTGTGGGTGGTCCGCAGACATGCCATTTAAAGCTGAGACTGGGGGTCTGTGGTTTGGTGTCAGACAGGGTCTAAAGTAACTTCATCTATAATTCATTCTTATTGCTCAATGTTCTTTCGACAATGTCAGTCACAAAACCTCCTTAAACATATATGAGTGGAATTACACATTTAATCAAACTCCTGTGTCTACATTTACACAAGCATTACCTCGACAATGTTCAAACTCATCCTTAATTTTTGTGCAAAAAGCGGAATATAAACCACACATCATTCACAAAGCTCACAGACATTTCTGTGTGTGTTCTCTTAAGCCCTGCCGCAGGTCTGGGATGTTTTTTCTGGAACGCTTTCAAAGCTTCTGTTGCCTCCAACCCACCCCAGTAGGTCCCACTGGAAGACTTGGGGATGAAGCAACGCTCTCTTCAAACGAGCAGACAGCAAGATCCTTTGTGTGAGTGTGTGTGAAGATGAGATGGAAGACGTTTAACTTTGAGGTTGTTTACTTACAACCGTTTGTCGGATGAACACACACACACACACACACACACACTAGGTTGTAAGAACATTTCCCAAACGTTTCTAACAAGTAACAAAAATGTTTAAAAGGTTCTAGGAACGTTAAAATGTCCAGATTTTTAGATTTGGTTTTAACGTTATTGCTTGGTTATAAAAACCTTTTTTTTTTATAAGAACATTATTATTTTGCTATTTCTGTAATGTTTTATAACCATTCCACTAACAACTTTAGAATAACGGTTTGGACATAGCGATATATAACGTTAATAAAGTTCTGCAAAGACGTTTTTTAATGATGATTTAATGATGATGAGAGGACTTTTAGAGAACGTTACCCAACGTTCTGAGAATGTTCCCTGTTAGCTGGGCAGACTCTTTCCAGTAGCTCAGGAATTCTTATTCATTATTCCTGCAGAGAGCAGATGCACGGAACGGGCCCACGCCACGGCAAGAAAAACAGAGGAAGAGAGAGTTGAGTCCAGAGTCTTTAGGGTGAGATCATCAAGAACTCCCCTGAGGTCTCCTCTGTCCTTCTCCTCCGCTTAAAAAAATGACATGTCGTCCATCATCCGCTCCGATCTCCTCTCTCTCGCTCATTGAAAATGGCCCTGAACGGGATAATCTGTGCATGTGCTTGAAAACAAGCATGGATGCCACGGAAATATACACCTGCCCTCCTTTAAGCATCCAGACTCAAGGGCTGGATATCTGTTGCTGATCCCTCAACGGTCCATTGGGACAGAGAGTCACTGGAACTGTCTGACAGGCTGAATCTGCAATATTAATCCCAGAGGGTTTGAAGCAGTACATTACCGTGTTTGGGTCCAGAGCTCGGTGCTGTTACCGTGTTTGGGTCCAGCGCTCGGTGCTGTTACCGTGTTTGGGTCCAGCGCTCGGTGCTGTTTCTCTATCAGCTGGGGTCCATCCACACTCTCTGCACACTATGTGAAATAAATAACAACACAGAAGATATTCAACTTCAGTACTTTTCACTTTTTGTAAATGTTCCTCCAATTTAAATCTAACAGAAGGTAATTTTTTATTTTTCTTCTAATTCTGTTTTGTGTGTCAACTCAAGTGTTTAAACTGGATGTTCTAGAATTAGCAAAATTGTAAAAAGCTCTGTATAAATAAATGTAAACTGAACCGATAACTCAGAAAGAAAGACAGAAAGAAAGAAATCATTTATTGAACTCTTATAGTATGTTGTTGTGAGCCTCTATAATGTTCTTTCTTCCATGGAAGAGAAAATAAGTTATTTCTATCAGACCTTTCGTTGTATGGGAGAGAAACACTGAGACATTTTGCTAAAGAAAGTCAAACAGGTTGTGAACAACACGAGGGCAAGTAAATTATTACCAAATTCCCTTTAATAAAATGATTACATTTCATTTTAAGTAATAAGATTCAAAACTGATTAAAAGACCACAAACTACACGGCACAGAGCAAAATAACTGAGGCAATAGGTACAAGATATTTCATACTAGGAATTTTTTCATATTTCATATTAAAAGCTGAAGGCAACAATTTTTTTACAGCTGTGTTTAACATTGCAGCTTCAATCTCATTACAATGTGGGAAGCTCTGTTTGGCCCGTTTACATGTACTGGGGTATAATTATTTTGGCAATCATATCATGCATTAAAATCAGCTAACAGTAAGAGAATATCTATGCCACACACACACAATTTACCTTTTTATTTTTTTCTAGAAATTTTGACAAACAACAACCGTGACCTTTAAGCTGGTGAAGGCAGCATGCCTCTGATCACACAGACTGGAAACACAGCCAGACTGAAATGTCAACTGTCCCTGAGGTTCCAACACTGACGCAAAACTGCCAGAGAGCTACAGGGAAAGCCAGGGGAGTGAGAGCGAAACGGAGAGAGAGAGAGAGAGAGAGAGAGAGAGAGGGAGGCGGAGGAAGGCGGAGGATCAGCTATGTTGGAATAGCGTTCTAGCAAAGCACTTACTATTACTACAGTATTTTGTATGTTCCGTATACTGTGCACAGTATGCTAATGTCAGGAATACAACTATGACCTTCTGCATTTGCCAGATATGAGCGGTATACAAGATTGCTTACAGTGTGGAATTCTGTATCTTATAATCCAATGCGGTCAACCGGATATTCCATTTTAGGCACAATGGACAAACCGGAAGTAATATCAGCGGTGATTTTTACGTACGATTCTCATGGATGACCAAATATTAATTTCAAAAAAAGAAATTGTTACATAAAAATGATTGGAATGGTGTGAGGTCAAAAGTTGGGAATTTCAGCTTGAGTGTGGAACTAGCATATGCAATACGAGAAGGTCATGTTATGATAATACAAACAGTGTGAAATGTTTGTCAGTGAAGTACTGTTTTTACTTATATTGCAAAGTATTCAGTAAGCTGGTACTCATTTGTGTGTGTGTGTGTGTGTGTGGATAACAGAAACTCACCTGAGCTGCTGGCTGGTTCTTTGAGGCTGAACATGTCATGCAATGTTAAAGCAGGTATATGGTTGGTAGATTTTGACGTCTCTTTAGAGAGCTGCAGGCTAGGTCATCCAGCATAGCACAAACTAGCTTCTGCGCTAACAAACAGGGACTGACCCCTCAGAGCCGAACACTAAAATGAAAACATCTTCATGTATCTTTATACCAGACACAGGTATCAGTTTATCATGTCCGTGGCTGGGAGCATTTTAGCTACTGCACAAATAGAACATTTTATATGCAGTAAAAAGTAAAAAGCTTTAGTTAAAACAATGTAAAAATTAATATAGTGTACTAGTAAACAGTAAAGCCTAAATTCATGTACATTAAGTTTATATTATTTGGACCCCATTGGAATTTAGGCTTTACTTTTTACTATTACATATAAACCTCATTAAACTGTTAGATTTATTGTGAGAACAAAAGGTAAGAAAAAGATTTTAAGATTTGTTTTCAGAATATGTTTTGAATTAGGTAAAAAAATAATGTAAAAAAAGCAGATTTTGTCTTAATGAAACTAAAAATAGCTTAGCTTCACTAATAATCTTGTTTTAGATAATTAGATATTGTTTGGATTTTTTTTTTACTATATTTTTACTAGAAAACAACACTGATTTAGAAAATAACAGTTGCAGTTTGACCTCACTGAAAGCTTGTCAAGAACTTTAACAATCGTATGTATAAACAATTCTTCATACTTGTACTATACTCATCATACTTAACTGAAGGCTGTTGACTGTTGCCAAGCAACGCTGCCACACAGTGCATTAGTACATAATGTACAACCTAAATGTGTGTTTATCAGCATTTTACAACAGCATCGAATGTCTCTCATCCCATCAAAAGAGAGAATTTGGAGTCAGAACTATCCTTTACAAACCCAGATATTCCTTTTCACAAATTTACGGTTTGTGAGTGCCTCATTTGCACAGTTTTTCCCCCCTATTACTATAGTCTGTGTTCAAACAGTGTGTGTCTGTGTCCAAAAAGCTTTTGAAAATGGGACAAGCAATCAATTATGAGCATCGCTTGGCAGTCGCTCAGAATGACAGGCCATTGTTAGTTTTCCTCTCTCTCTCTCTCTCTCTCTCTCTCTCTCTCTCTCTCTCTTCATCTGTCACGTCTGTTAGCCTCTCCTGGGTTCTCTCTCATTCTACTGCCTTTCTACTCAACAGCTGCAAGTCTAATGAAGCAAAATCTAGCAGACCTACCGAGAGACAGAGACACAGAGAGAGACAGAGAGAGAGAAAGAGAGAGAGGGTCCCCTGTTTGTCTTTGTATTGCAGGTGTGAGATGATGGGAACGTTTAGTGTACCTGGCTGTAATTTGCTTGGGAAAAAAAGACAGACTTCTGTCAGTTCCGCAGTCCTCTGTGGTGAGTGATAAGTCTTACCGCCTCAGGGATGATTTTGATTGGCTCGTTCGGCGGTAATGTAAACAGGGGGTCATAAAAGCCGTGTTTAGATTACAGAATTTTCTGAGATGATCTTGTCAGAGGTACCACGTCAGGGGATGTGTGCCGCTCAGGAACGCAGTGTGTTAAAACAGAGGAAAGAAAGTTTTCAAACACTGGCATGTACAGTAAAGTACAGTACAGTACAGTACAGTACAGTAAAGTACAGTACGGTGGGGTTCAAAAGTCCTTGTTGAAATCTGAAATTCAACATCTAACTGAAACCTACAACATTTGGGACTTAACATCTAACTAAAATAAACACAATGTTTAGGTGATTTTAAAAAACACGCAACTAAATAACAAATATTAATAATTTAATTAACACCACAACGTGGATAATTAAGGTTTTTTTACAAGCTTCTGGCGTCTGTGTCAGTTTGCTCTACAAAAGGGTGGCAACGATTTACTCAACTATTTTGTACAGAAAAAAATGCATTAACTTGTGGTTTCAGACATCTGGACTCTACTGTACATTATGTCCATTAATATATAAATAAAAAGTATTAACAAATTACTACATTTATGATAGAAAGGTTTAAGTTCTAAATAACTAAATGAAAAGACACATAAATCTGTCTTTGTTAATATTAGCAAGGCCGTGGTGCTGTTAAATGTCTGGGGGCGTAATTAACGCTTTTAGCCTGGTGTGCTTTTGCTCTGTGTTTGCAATGGTAATGTAACTTTGTCTTTTCTGAAGATCTCCCACTGTGCTATCAGCCTGTGTTGCCTGTGGCCAATCGGAACAGAGTCAGCACATGCATCGGAAACGCAGCCCAGCTAACAAAACTTACCATTATTAAACACCGATGTACTACAAAACTGCTGACACTGGAACCAGCAAGTCCTAATAGGTGTCATTTCAGCACAATCTAAAGAAAGTAAGCCTGCATACCTTCTTTTATTACATTTATTCATTCGGAAGACGCTTTTAAAAGTTCAGTGTGTACCCTGGGATCGAACCCACAACCTTTGCGCTGCTAACGCAATACCAGTTGAGCTACAGGAACATCTGTTATTACCACCAAACTAAACAATACCAGCTATCACAGAAGACTTAGAATAACACAGTGGACCTGTTAATATGGATTTGGGTCTAGTAGAAATGGCCAAAACCGGCTCAGAGACGGAGTTAATTTTCACTATCATTGCATTTGCACAGGCAATATTAAACAGTGCTTTGCAATTCAAATGCCACCGATTTCGGGGAGATGCACGGGGGCTGCAAAGAAGAACCAAATGTGTTGTTCTTACTTAATTGCATTTTCAACAAGAGCCTTCATTTCCATTGTGGTTCTGCTTCTCACTCTATTGTAGAATTCATTAGCATTCCAGTAACTCCACCCAATCAGTGCCGGGAGAAATGGAGATTGAGAGAGAATGAAATGGGATAGTGGACGTTTGTGCATGAGGATAAAACCGGGAGCATCAGGTGAGCTGAGACCCCACCCATCCCACAATGCACCACTCGCTCTCCCTCCGTCTCTCTTTCTTGCATGTCTGCGTCCATCAGAAAAGCGTCCTCTGGGACCAACGTGTTTTGACAGATGCTCATTCTGTCTTGGCACATCTCACAGGATGGTATGGCACTTGTCATCCTGATAAGAGTGAGAGAGATAGGGAGAGAGAGAGAGAGAGAGAGAGAGGGATGAAGAAGAGTGAGGGAGAGCAAGAGAGAGAGAGAGAGAGAGAGAGTGAGATGAAGAAGGGTGAGGGAGAAAAAGAGAGAGAGAGAGAGAGAGAGATGTGATTAAGAAAACAAAAGCCTTTCCTACTAACCAAGGCCACATTTTTTTCTCTGTMTCATCCTCAGGGCCTATTAAATTTTAGCAGAATGTGAAAGATAACAAAATCACTGCTAAAGAAAGASTCTTTTTTTGTTGACAAACCTCTTTGTGGTGCCGTGATAAATATGTATAAATTCCATTTTTGTTAGCACATTGTGCTCTTGCTTTCACCTTGCACAGAGGTTATTAAACGATCACATTTTGTAAATGGTCATGTAATTATTCAAAGGTTGTGGCATTTAAAGAAGCAGTTTAAAGAGGCTTCGTTTAATTAACTTCCCATGATGTTCCGAACAGACTTTCTCTCTCTCATGCACCACAAACGGTTAATTTTGATGACTCTCTACTGTTGTGCTTTATATGCACGTGTGGGCATGTGACCTCGCCCCGGGTCACAGTTGTCTGTGTTCTACCTGTTTGCATGCTCCCCCTTCTTCTCGCCTGAGGCCCTTTCACCCATTCTACACAGGAGCATGTGACAGCCCGGCTATACCCACATCGGCCAATCAGAGTTCTTCACCCGAAGGGCTATACAGGATGTGACAATAGAGTGAGCTGCAGGTCATGCAGGAAGTCTCCTGCAGGCAGCCTCCTGACAGGTGCGGTATACTGATGTACCTTGGCACAATTGGGCTCCGTCTCAGTTAACTGTTCTGCCAGAATCTGATGAACGGACCTCCTATGCTTATGCATGCAGGGAACAAAAAGACTCTCTGGGTGCTCATGCATAGATTTTTTTATTTTTTTAAGACTGTGGTATCTTTAAAACGTTTGTAATGGCTTATGGTGGCTTTGTTTTTCTGCTGTCTTGCAAAAGCAAATACAAACGTTGCTTTTCACCTCAGGAGAAATTACAGCATATATAAGGAAGTCCTGTACTGTACTGTATTGAAATCCTTTAAACTCGCTCATTGTTTTTCCTCTGTAATTTTAGTCAAATACTTCGGCATGAACAGTTAAACATACTGCAGTCAAACTTTGTTTGGTAGGTAATTTCTACTTTATTGGTGCTAGTTATAACTATGTGCATTTTACAGTTATTGTATCTAAAATGTAAAAAACATTCTTCTGCTGTCTTGCAGGAACAAGAACTTACTATTATTACCATTAATTCAATTAAAAAAATGACACAACTTAACTAGTATATTTGTATAGTGTAGCCTAACAAGGTAAACAATGTTATGTAAAGACGTTTTTCTGTGTAACATCAAAATCTTGCTTTGGTCACACCTTTACCATGTTTAAGAGGATTCTAAAATAGGTTATTTTCAAATATTATCAAGAGTCAACAAAAAAATGACTTTTAATTTCAGTACAGCAGTGTTTTTCAACTTCACAACCCCAACTTTACAGGCAGCCTTTATATAGCTCACATTAACTCATGTCAAAGTTTTATTTTAATAACGTATTTGTTGACATTTTTAAAATAAACAATTCATAATCCTCTCAACAATCCTGCTGAAAGTGATAAAATGTTAGCCAAGTGATGTTCTGATGCTCTACCAGATAAACACTGGTAGAGTAACTAGTTATGATTAGTCATGATTAGTCAGAAGTTCAACTGTGTTGAAGGATTTCAGCAAAAACAACACACGGATTGAAACACATGAACTCTAATGCCCTCTACACACACACACACTCTGTCATGTGGAATCGTGTTTCAAAGCAACATGGTCTTGGCTCTGAATCAGGAAAGCTGACTCACCCTGAATAGTCGACTTCTACACGGGCAGCATTAGTCCAGGGGCACAGAGGGTCCTTTATGCATCAACACACACAGAGAGAAAGAGAGAGAGAGAAAGAGAGAGAGAGGTAAGTGAGACAGGGAATGAAAGAGATATAGATTTAAAAAGACTAACTCTCGGGCTCAATGTTAAAAGTACATTTGTGATGGAGGGACAAAAGGAAGTGCCGTTAAGATGGGATGGATAAAAAGGTGAAGGTCAGCCTCATCTCCACCTCATCCTCTAAAACTCATCTCACTTCAATCTTACCAATTCACGACGCCGGTCCCACACTTCCATTCAAATTCCAAAACCAATCTCCAATAGAGAATTCCATCTCTGCGGATCCGACCGCCCCCAAACAGCATTCCGAGGCATTGTGAGAGCTCGTGTTAAAGGCGGCCTTAAAAAGGCAGAGGTGAATCTTCAGTTTGATGCCACACTTCTGCCCAACAGGTGTCAGAACATACGGGAAAAATGCAAAATAATGTTTCTTTTTTAATCGGATATTGATCTAAACAATATTCTGTCTTAACATGGTTAAAATATTTCAAAAAGGGCATCTTCATTGTAGTTTAAGTAGCTTGGAAAACTATGTCTTCAAAACAATTTTAGATCACACTAGCCATAAAAATGCTAACTTAAAGCTAGCTAACTGAAAGGTAACAAAATGCTAGCACACAAACTATAAGGACATAGATTTGTGGCATGTACAAACACACAACCCCCCCCCACACACATACACACACACACACACTCAAACATTCACACATCCAAATGAATATTTGATGCTATAATGTTGTCAGTATATTGCATACATGATCTATAGCATGCAAATCATATTGGCATCTTAACATGAAAAGACATCAAAACAATGGAAATGAATAATTTTACATATTGAATCATGGAGCTGAATTCAATTGTTCTCCATCCAGCATAACACAGACAGCAGAGCGTGGGCAACGCTTGAGGTGGGCTTCTGGGGAATAAGCCCCTAATGTTTTTATCACCTAGTGTTTGTCAGTAATTTTCATGTCTGGTAATTTATGTCACTAATGAAATAATTAAGAGGTGCAGATCCACTTCATCCAAAGTTTTCACAACTTTTAAACATTCTTGTCCTCTATTTATAGATTATATGCACAGAATATGTAAGAGACATATTTCTGAAAATTATGTAGAATATACAACATACAATCTACATTGCTATAGATTGTGATATACACCTCTACCAATCAAAGGTCAGAAAACCAAATGTGTATGCACAAACAGAGACAGAACAGTGAGTAAGATGGACAGACAGTGAGGTAGATGGACAGAACAGTGAGGTAGATGGACAGACACTGAGGTAGATAGATAGAACAGTGAGGTAGATGGATAGAACAGTGAGGTAGATGGATAGAACAGTGAGGTAGATGGACATAACAGTGAGATAAATAGACAGAACAGTGAGGTAGATGGACAGAACAGTGAGGTAGATGGACAGAAAAGTGAGGTAGATGGACAGAACAGTGAGGTAGATGGACAGAACAGTGAGGTAGATGGATAGAACAGTGAGGTAGATAGATAGAACAGTGAGGCAGATAGACAGAACAGTAAGGTAGGTGGACAGACACTGAGGTAGATTCACACACAGTTGCAGGCAATCTAAAAGCACTTGAGGAAAAGTGAGGGCTGTAATCATGGTCAGTACTGAGCGTGCTCTGTTGTGCGGCGCTGTCCGAGGTTCTGAATAGCACAGCTGGGCAGAAAAAGCCTGCTTTCCAACTGCAGGGTCCAGTATGTCATTATCCTGCTGGTTACAGTCTGATATAAAGACAAAAACAAGCACACATACATACACATACAGTACGTGTTAGGTGTTGAGTTCCCCTATACAATGTGTCAAAGGAAAAATAGTTCACTCAGAAATGGTAACACTGTCATCACCCACCCTCAGGTCTCTCCAAACCATTGTGTCTTTTCTTCTGTGGTACACAAACATGAAATTTAATGCTGCTGTTTTCTATACAATAAAACCTTTTGTGACAAGAGGCTGCCAAGCTCCAAACAGAACTGTATACAACAGTACATTTTTTTAAAGCCACACAATGGTGTTTTTTGGCAAACAGACAAAAAATGAACCTCTGTCCTGGCTCTCAAATCTCATACACAAACTACAGCACTTCACAATACTTTTGTTTTGTTTGAAACTTGGCATTCCAAGGTCATATTTTCTATCGTGTGCCACAGAAGAAAAACAACTATGACTTAAATTCAATTAAGCAAAGTAAGAACAGTCATTTTAGGGTTAATCGTTCATTGAACGCAAATGAACATTTTTTTATTTCCTGTGCGCAAACAGCTGAGTTTGAGGACACTGACTCACGTATCTAACAATAATCTATCTGTAAGGCATCTGTGTGTATGTGGTGTTAGATAAGCTGTTGCTGAGCCAACAACACTGTTGTTTTTGATGAACTGTTGACACACATACCCCCCCACCACCCCTCCCAGTGCTCAGTTCCTCTGGATAATGTGCTAGTCTCTCTCTCTCTCTCTCTTTCACTTTTATCTCTCTCTTCCTCACGAGCAGCGTGTGGGTGGCTGGTCTATGGCACAGAGCCTAAAATAGATGTTCCCTTTTCGTAAATGGGGGCTGACAAACAGTTGTAGGAGGGTGTTGGGGTAGCAAAAAAAAACAGACAAGTAGGTTCAAAGAGAAACGTATATGGGATTAAAGACGAATGTTTGAGGGCAAGCGGGAGAGGGATGCGCAGAGCGCGCGTTTGCGGCGCGTCAAGGTGCCGTGTTGACGGAATGATGCGCCGTGGATGAGATCAGACGCAGCTTCCTTGGGAAGCTCTCGGCTGAATCCTGTTGAAAACGGAGAGGGGGGCTTTACGTTAGACTGCACGCAAATGAAAACGACTGTCGCTATTGTTGAAGCCATTACATGTAATGCTCCCATCAACATTATCAAGAGATTCCGCGCGCTCCCGAAACCTCATGGAGCGCGCGTCATAATCCCGCATTCATGAAACAAATGCGCGCACTTTGTACGTGTTCATCCACTGTGAAAATTGAAAATTAATACTCTGCGAAAAGAATGTAAAGTTAAAAATTGAACGCAATAAATAATTCAACTTCATTAGCGGAGGCTCAACCCTTGGAGTGCGTTTTTCCTTCAAGCGCTCCAAATTCACAAATTAGGAGTTTTAAGTTGATGCAGTTAATCAAGAGTTTGGCACGACGCGTTTGCGCTTTAACTTTTGGTTTTTTTTTAAGGCATTCGTGCGGCGACTCCAGATTTTTCCTCTCTCGATCATTCCTAAACCGGAGCAGTCAGCGATTCTGAGTCAGCCCGTGTTTATCATCTCCTGACAGATCTCTGAACTGCTTAAGATAAGTGACAAGACATCCCAGCCAAAGGATTGTAATGCGAGAGAGCAGTGCGCCTGCGCGCTTGGGTAGATCCAGGTCATATTTCTTTTTAAAGAATGACATCATGATGTCAGACTTCCCATCCAATTCCCGATCCTCAAGCAGTAAGTATTAGTAAGTCCTCTGGGCTGAGTTCCAACCCTAGCTGTACTTTACTGTGTTATGCCTTTTGTCTCTCTGTCACGGCCTCTCTCTCTTCAACACACTCACACAGACACATTGTGCGGAGAAAGCGCAGACTCAACAACTTCTGACCAACTACACCATCATACAACATTTACTTCCTGTCACTCCTTCACACACACCGTCGTAACGAAATGCAACCTTTGGCACATGGTTACAATCCAGGACTGCCAAACTAACATAACCTGACGTTTATAGAAATATATTGAACATACACACAATGTACAAAAAATGTTGTCCCAAAACATTTGTACTAGGGCTATACATACCTTATACCTTTATCTTATAAGAAACATCATATACATACACATACCATAAAGCTATACATAGATTGTACATTTTACGGTCAACATATGCAAGTTTCAACATATAAACTAGCAACTGTACATTATACCACCCTATACTATATATATATATATATACACATATATAGAGCACATATGTGCATACACATACACACAGACATATATAGATACATAGTTATATATAGTTACAAATCTCACACTCACATATATAGATATATATATATATATCCTATATATGTGTGTGTGAGTGTGAGATTTGTAACTATATATAACTATGTATCTATATATGTCTGTGTGTATGTGTATGCACATGTGTGTGTATATATATATATAGTTACAAATGACATCACTCTGGCCACACATACAGTTACGAGTCTATCGATCTGATCGATACAATCATTACTGCAAGCATTTGGGAAGAAAGACAGACTATGATACACAAGTCTAAATTACAGCTAACTTCATCATTAAGAGCGAGAGAGTCTCTCCCATGTGTGGCATAAAGTGGCACTTAATGGACATGTATTCTCAGACCTCATAATGGAAGCTTAAACCTCGGCTGATCGGGCATAATTACGAATCACTTCTTTCTGTGTCATCAGCGATGCTCTGGTCACGGCCTGATCTCTGCTTCACTGCACTGCATCTTGGGAGTTTAAATGGCACTCAGACATAGGTGTGTTTTTATTCATCATTTTTTTCAGTTTTAACGATTTCTGGTTGCGCTGTGCAACGTTCGCTTCTCTCTCGCAAAACTGCTGTGCCGAAGTTTATTTTTCCTCCTCGCATTTGCTTGTCCATTATTCTCTATCGCAAATGTTACCTAATACAAAACATTTTCATTTGAATTATATAATCCATGACTAATGCTCCTCTTTCATGTGAAATATTAATACAGCATTTGCATTTGTCACAAACAGTGTTTGGGATTTTAAAAATTTAAATGGAAGTGCCAATGTTGCAGTTTGGGGGTTGGGTTACATTACAAATGTTACTTTTTATTTTTTGTGTATGTTTAATGCCTGCCAAGCGTAAGTGCCTTTAACAAATACCCCCGTGCAAATAACCGAATGCATCTGAATGGGTTAGAGGTGGGTCGAGGGTCTCTGTGTGAGCTGCTGGAAATGAAGACATTAAATAACAGAAAGAAATCACTGCTTGAGTTTGGCATTAAAATTCAACTGGTGAATTCACACCAGAGAACTAGATATGAGATCGTGTTTCAGACACATCACCCACCTTCTCTTTGATCCGCGTGACTGGATTGGGTCATGAAAGTTCTTTATAAATGAAAAATACAATGAATTGTGCGCAGGCTAAATATAGAGAGAGTGTCTCAAGAGTTCTGTTACATCAACAACAGTAAAATCCTGTTGCTGCCTTTATTCTCTGAAAATAAAAGGAGAATTCAAAGAAATTTAAAGGCAAGGGTTTAATACAAATGAAGCATCCACAGAAAATTATTACGGCTTATTCCCCAAATAAAATAAAAAAATCATGTGTTTAGACAGTGATGCACTTACAATGGAAGTCTATGGGGAATAAAAATCGCATACTAACCTTGTCTGTTCAAAGTCATATCCAATTTTCCGACTCCTTTCATGAACAGATTAAGCCAGCGAAACCTGTAACATTTGCATGATACACACGAGGATTCATACACAAGAAAAATCACAGATCAGATCTCTTTAATATCTTAGTCGTTTCTCTTTAACAATGAGACCAATGAGACTGAATGGAGATCAATGGAAACCTGGAATGTTTCTCATGTTTCTCAAAGTATGTCACATGTGGCTCCTCTGGATCTCTGTATGTCTGAAACTATGAAGACCTGGGTATCATCTGTTATGAGCAATCAAAAATTCTTTTAAAATAAACTCAATTTTCACACTTTGAGAGCATCTTCCATTAACATTTTCCTTAAGGCAAACAGGAACTGTTTATAGAGAAATATCTAACCTCAGAAATAAGTGTCGGTAACACATACAGTAAGCAGAAGTTATTGCCCCTCTAAGAATAGCTGAGGCAACCTTTAAATAACAATTTAGACAACTTTACAGTTTTAGTTGGAAAGTCTCAGCCCATAGTTTTTATAAGTGCATTACTGTAAACCTGGTTTATGTTTGTTTTTACAATCAGCATCATGTCGCTGTGCTATCCTTAACTTGTTTTTGACCTGGAACATTTCTTCGGCTGGTTTTTGTTTATTTTGGAATTCATTTTCAAAACATAAAGCTTAAATTTAAACTTGACCAGGGCCTTTAACCTGATCCAGATGATACAGTCATGAAAAAACTCTTGATACTTAGAAATGAAATGGTACAAAACCATCAACCTTCGAAAGCTTTTAAAATTATTCAATCAACAGTAAAATTAACAGCAATTTTCCCCTTCACCCCAACAAGGTTTTGCCAAATTGTCCGCTCTCCTTCCAAAATAATGACAGGAGAGGGAGGGGTGAAACAGAACAATATAGAGACCCGGAGCGTGCGAGACGGGACTTTGATGGTGGGGAGGAGACAGCCATTGACAGCACACTCGAACGTTCCTCTATTCCTCAGACAATGACACTGAACCTGTCAGACCAGGAGAAGGTGAATATAATGTTATGAAGAAAAGGGACGATGAAGCAGAAACTGCTGTTCTGCTGGCAATAATATTCCTGAAAATGATGTGTGCGCACATGCAACTGTTTGTCATGTAAGCGTGTTTGTGTGGGTGTTTGTTGTGTTAACTAGCTTGTTTTGTGCAGCGATGGGGAGTTACTAACAGAACCGACATTAAACTACGTTAACTACTAACTTATCTGCATTTTTCAATGCTGTGACAGCAGCTCTTCCAACAACCTTCGTCTGTTTGTTTTATAAATTAACAACCAAAACAAACTGGAAAAATAAACATGCAACAATGAATATTCTAAATTCTATTATAATTTAAATTCCAGTTAAATGTTGCTGTTCATTACGTTTTATTGTTGACAATCAAGGTAAATTTATCTATGAAACAATTCGGTTTAAATGTTGTAGTAACCAGTAAAGTTATTAGTTATAGTTACTAGTAAAACTAGTATTTAGTAAAAGTAACTGGTAAAGTTAAACTACTTTAGCTACTTCATCATGGATTTGCTTTCCTAACACTGGTGGTATGTGACCACACACACAAGGGGGTCGATACAAATGTGGCAACATTTTCCCCAAACAAACGATCATATGAGGGTCATGAATATCTGTGTTATTCTACATTGTGTGTGTGTGTGTGTGTGTGAGCTTATTCTGTGTTTGGAAGGCTGCGTGTGTTTGTTATGCAATAGCTGACCTCCTGTGTGTGCATTACTCATACCGGCCTGCTGTGTGCAGTCTGGTCAGCTTTGAGGTTTGGCCCCAGTCTGAGAAGAAGTGGAGCAGATGTTCCCGTGTCTGGAGTTCCATCCAGTAAAGCTACGTGATGCTGCTCATGGGAGACGTGTGTCTGTGTTTCTGAGCGTGTTAAGGTCACGCGTGAACATGTATGTGCATTGTTGAGTCTCACAAAAACACGTTCAGTCATATTTCACCCTGAAAATAGAAAAACAATGAATGAAATTATATTTTGCCTACAGAAAATCAAGCCTATTTTAAGAACATTAAGATGATTAAGATGATGTTGTGACAAACACCTCCCCCACTCTCATTAGCATAATGCAATAATTCTCTTACTGTGTTACAGTAAAACAAACTGTAAAAAATTACTTGTAATACAAAGAATGTGCTATTGGTTGTTAGTTTTTTGTTAGCTGTAATAAACTGAATTGCTCAATCGTGATGCATATACAGTACAAAGCAAATTATATCATTATAGCAATGTAAACTTTTTATTGAAATAATGTCACAATGCATGAACTATTATTAGTTCTAAAAAACAGGAAGTGATATATGATCCAGACATGTTGTTA
>JAZGTK010001611.1:0-35380 GCA_036877625.1 Ambastaia sidthimunki | reverse complement strand
CATACTTCCACAGGAAGTGTTCGTATAGCTAATAGGTACTATTGTGGGTTCAATCCCAGGTGTGATTATCACATATCACATTATAATTGTGCTACTGTACTTCTGTAATTTTACTCCCAACAATATTTTTATGCTTTATTGTCCTCTCTATCCCTCTTTCTCTCTCTCTATCGGTTCAAATGAGATCTTCCTCATGCTCTGAAAACCTCCTGCTGAAATGTGACAAAGTGCTTTACAACCTGGTCGTAAATACTTACCCTCTGTGTCTGTTATAGAAAGAGTGTGTGGACACTAGTGTTCTTCCATGCAAAGCTGCTGACCCTTCGATGCACACGCACCCGCCCCATCTATCTCTCCTATTGACATCCAGACTTGTTGCAGCTGTAAATATGTTCATTTTTAACCACAGCCCATAAGATCTGCAGAAGTCTCTGCTGCCTATATCTAGATTGATGTTTTTCTAGATTTTTCTCTGTTCGCTGATTCCACCTAACTTAACCTAATCAACAGCACAATCAGCCTCATTCTATGTTTGTATGTTGGACATGCCCCAGACTTGTTAAAGGATGTGGAAATCCTTAATATGATGAACAATTGTCTGTGTAAAAAACAGCAGCTTCCTGTAGTTTAAGAGATCCTTCCATCTTCTTTTGAAATGATCTGAATTTCAGTGAATAAACATATAAGAAAGACATGGTGAAAGTTATGTTAGAGGTTTCTTGCATTTGTGACAGATTGATTAATGTGTGTATGTCTGACAACAAAATGTTACTCTATTGACCGTAAGCTTTCAGTGTCTTCAGTTCTTCCTATATACATCAATCCGGTCTGTTATATTCATTCATTTCACCCAGACAGAATGTGCTGACTTTTAAATTTAATGTGTTAATCGGAACTGTTACTGGCAGCTGAAAGCATTGTCTAATCAAAATATTTAATAAACACAAGTGATGGAGGCCGTTGTGAATGATGGAAACCAGCGAGGGGAAAATCTTCTGTATTGCATCGACAACATCTACATGAGTTTTACAGAGAAAGCACCTTAATCTGTTTTTCAAAATAAAGACGTGACTTTACACTCCACAGGAGACTTCAGAAGAGAGGAATGCTTTTGTGTGGTCCCTTCCCTAATCAAGCGTTATTTCTTCACATCCCTGTTTATCTAGTTCTGTTTATTTACAGTCCTCTAAACAGATGCGGTTGGCATGTTTTGCTCCTGTGACTTCAGCCCTCACAGATTAGTGTTTGGGGGGTGGAAAACAGCTCAAGCCCTAAAGGCTTGCGGGACTGAATTGGAACCCTCCTCAGGATGAGTATGGTAATGTGCAAGGGTGGGTGGAGGGTCTCAGGAGGGGGGAAATCCTTCAGTCTTTTAGATTCTGCTCCACCCACTGAGGAGCCCATCTGCTGTGAGCCAGCACTCAGTGTGAAAGACAAACACCCCACCAAACGCTACACGACAAACCCGCTTCCTCTGTCACTGCTCTGCCGTTCCCTCTGCACCTCGCCGCTCATTCCCATGTTTTCTTCTCACCTGCGACCGAAAACAGAGGAAGAAGCACAGCGGTTTGTTTGGAGTTTTGTTTCTAAAGGGGAAACAGGTGCTTTCGGTGGTCTTTCTCCCCCCACCGCCCACTTCCAATCAGAGCCATTCTGACAACAAAAGGGTTTTTACCCACTTCTTTTACACCATCTCCATCAGAAAGAGAGCTTGTAGTTGACATGCTAATTGCAGAAAAAAGTAACTAAAGGGATGCATCACAATGAGAAACCTCCTCAGTCACGTTTCCACCAAGATAATGTTTACAATGGACCTGGCAGAAGTGTGACTTCTATCTGCTGGTTCACAGAAGACGACTTGCTAAAATTGGCTTGTATGTAACTGTTTGTAGGCGACTTTGAGTCTGAAATGCAAATGTTGAATAAGAATGTACTGCCACCAAAAAAAATAGCAGACATGATTTTTCTTTAACCTCTGAGAAGTTTCACTTGTCAAAACACTGCAGCATGACAGAATTAAAAAAACAACACCTGTTCAAAACGAACCGAGGAGCTTTAAGACGTCTCGCTGTGCTGAATTCAAGCGAAATAGATAATATAAATCAGATAATAATAAAAATGAGACTAAAGCAGAATGAAGTGTTACAAAAAGAAAAAAAAGAACAGAGGATGTGTGTCATGGGGGCAGGGCGTGTGTCCATTTGTCCATGTGAGTTAATGGTGGCAGAGAGCAGACCTCTGTGGTGAGGGTCAGTGTGTGCCTGCTGTGTGCTGTTGGGTCCTGCAGGGATGGAGGGCAGGCAGCAGCCTGGGGCCATATGGCCATCACGGCATCCCTTTATGATTTATCATCCGGTTACACTCAAGCAGCATCTCAGGGCTCCGCTTCAGCGGGTCAAGTTCACACAGGGCTCCAGTGATCAATCTCAGTCAGTGTTCAACTGTGACGTATGAGCCCAGCACAAATTTAACCTGCTGCACTTTCAGGTGCCTGTGTATGTGTATATATGTATGTGTGTGTCTATATACTGTATATATATATATATATATATATACATACATACATACCAGGCACCTGAATATATATATAATGTAATATAATGCATTGTAAAAGTGTTCTTAAAGCAACAGTTCACCTAGAAATAAGAAATCTTGTCGTGCGTCAAATCCTCACACAGCTTTTTCTATATATGCACTACATTCAAGCTTTGTGTAAGGAGCTAAGTAAAGCTAAGTAAGGAGCTAAGTAAACAGTAAGTAAATTAGTACTAATTTTACTTACTGTTACAATGCATTATAACAACGATATATATCCAGCGATTTATATGTTTTATATATATATATATTCTCAGTCTCATAACAGCGAGCGCTTTGTAGTCTTGATGTCATAAATGTCTTCCACCCCAAGGGAACTGTCTGTCACAGTTTCTGTTTCTTTATAGTAAACTGCATAAACAATGCATCAAATTATCACCTTTTGATGGGATCTCTCTTCAATCTCTCTATCTGTGTGAAATCTGATCAGGCATTTCACACCCAAACGCTATTAGCACCTTTGCCAGGCAAAATAAAACCACAGAGAGGCTCAAACCCTTAACACTGTTTAAACGAAGCTCCATCATCAAAAAAGCACAATACACATCTCTCACTACAACACGGTATGAGAGACAGATAATCACTCTGTGATTATCTACAATATCTCCAACTCACTCAAAATAGCTACGGTACATCTCCACACAATGCACAGGAATGCAAACCTAATTACTGCTACACAATTACTGGATCAGCTGTAAATAATTAAAACCTAAAATGCCCAGAGGCTGTCCGAGGACGTGATTAAAAGTCTGTAGGAGGAAATGGAGAGCCCTCTGTAGGCAAGAAGGGGAAATACAGGCATGTGTTGTAATGTGTGACCTCTGGCTTGACACCAAAGTTCCAAATGTGAATGAGACTTGGCTCAGATGAGGTGTGATTGTTGCCGCCAAATGGACACCAGAAGAGGTGACAATATGAATCAGGTGGCCAAGACTGTTAAATTTATGCAGTTCAACAGATGGAGTTAGCACCACACCGATACGTGTTTGTCTTAATTTGGTCTGATGAAAGTAGGAGGCACAAACTGCTGCAGCCCACCAGTTACACTCGCAATACACATGAGACCTCAGTGATTTAATTGGAGTTAAACGCTGTTGATTCATTTACCATGCAGACGGCTACACAGAACAAACTTGTAAAAAAGATGCAAATTGACTCTGTTTACACTCTGTTGCATTCTTTATCCAGACAGATTACTTGTTAGTTTGAACCTATATTGTTTTGTGCCTTGACCCAGCATATGTATTAAGGGTCTTAAATATAATGTAAATAATGTAATAATATGTAAAAAGTAGTAGTGTTTGCATTAATAGTCATTATTATGACAAAATAAACCCAGACATCAGGGGGTCTTGTGGGAATTTATGACTAGCTGACTATACATTTATCCCTTATCTATTTTACTGTATACAATTAGTAATGATTATTGATGCAAATATGGTGTATTATATAGCTGTTTACAAAATAAAAATATAGATGAATGTGCAATATTGATTCAAGTTTAAAATAAAACTGGTTGCTCCAAAACAATCAAATATATCATTTAGCTGTCATTACCACAGAATGCTGGGATTGACCAATCAGAATCAAGTAACAGTGAAATTCTTTTTGATACTGCATCACAGGGTGAGTTTTGTAATGGGTAATGTCTGTACATCCTTTAACTGCAAGCCTATAGATACATGTGTTATAAAATCCATCACCAGCCCATTACTCACAGATTAAAAAGTGATTCGTAATTTTCTTGGCAAGACAATAGGACTTGTTCCACATGTTAAGTAGCTTCTGAGTACATTTCCGCAGTGTTTTGGCCCTGCCAAGCGGGAACATGGATCTCAGCTCTCTTCCTTTTAATCACAGGGAGAGATCGAGCTCTCGTGTAACACGTTCCTCTAGCAGTGTGAGGACACGCAGACGTGCAAGTCACTTTAATGAGCTGCTGCTCCTCTGTGGCTGCTGCCGATGAGTGTCGGCTGATTCTCTCTTTAAACAACATTATCTGCCGGTATTTGATGTGAGCCAGCCTGTCAAACCAGAATCCCACAGCAATCTGCATCCGAGCGTCGAGCGGAATACTTATGGAGGATTTCCTTCTTTCTTCCTCTATCTTGCGCGCGCATGCGTTCACCAAACGCACATCTGAAACCTACAAAGCTATTTTCACGCTCACATTTGCATACAGATGAAAATTCTGGCTAGCCTAAATTAAGAACAAAAACGGGAATATATTGTTTTTTTACTCATCAAGGGAGTTACTCAGGTCTAGAAACCAGAAATGGAACTCCTGGGGAGAGAAGCATGATTATCATGTGACCAACTGGTGGGGAGCTTTTATCCCCAGCAGTGGCCATTATAAACCCCCAACACACACAAACATGCCCCGTCCTCGCACTGGTTTGTAAAAATTAGGCCTCTGATTGGTTCCGTCACACCCGTGGTGATTGTGAAGGGAAAGCATGAAGTGCAAAACTGTATCACACCCTTTTTCTCAAACAGCTTCACTAGAAGGGAAGAGAGGGGTCACCTGTGTGGCTCCTTATCGAATTAACAGGAAAATTAAGCAGTTAAATTAAATTAACTGCACAAAGATCAACCTTTGAAATACCCACCATATTTATTATGACTCATAGCACGCTTTTTGGCATGTTAACTAGCTAGGATCTTTAAACTAATTGGACATCACCAACTGACCCACAGTGTTTCTGAGTTGTTTGATGTATTTTAAGGCTATTTAATTGCTAAGAGAGAATGTTAGCATTCAATGTGGTCCTTCAAATGAGAAGGAATCCTATCACCACAGGAATTCTTCAAATCCACTGATTTGACATGATCTAATTTAAGCTTTTGGTACCGCCCACTACTAACCCAAAATAGCATCATTTAATTAATGTAAAACAAATCTTAAGACACCAGGTATCTAGTTTAATTGTTTACTTGCTGTTGTATTAAAATAAGATACCATAATGTTATTCATATTGTGCCTGTTGTTTGTATTAACATATTAAGTTTAAAACCACAGTCTATACAGTCAAAAAAGAAACAGTCTGCTCAGAAACACACAGTTGTTATTTGGCCATGGTGGGGACTTTACATTGACTGTTGTTTTTCATCATACTGAAGTTGATATTTTCAACCAGAATCCAATTTCCTTAATACATTATGTAGCAAGTTTATTAAGACTGTGGCTGCTTCCACAATTGTAGATTTCAGGTGTTACAATCCTTGCTGGGACATTTGGTCCCTAAAATGTAAACCAAAGATTACCGTTTATAGAGTGGAAGTGAACATGCGTTTAACTGAATTAGACTGGTGCTTTTGGCAGACTGCAATGTGCAGTTAATAGTGACAGTATATTTTTTATGTCTATAACTGATGAAAGTGAAACGGAAACCAGATGAGACCAAATGAGAATTCTCATCTGACCCTCAGAAAAGCAGGGCATTCTGGGAAACTCTCATCAGGCTTTCTGAGTGTTGCATGTCCTCTTTACTGAAGAGCTGGAGAGGAAGGCACGAATCAAAGGACTGAATCTAAGGGTCTGATTCTCCATGCGGATACAGTATTTTGTTGGCTAATGATCGTGTCACTTGTTCATTATTTTATTTTGTCTTTAGATTACTTGAATGATCAGTTGGAAGTCATGATTATGCTGAGATGTATCGAGATGTTATGCATTAACATTTACACGGGAATAAAAGCACATCTGGATATTATTACTAGATATTATAACAGCCAGAGGCGTTGTGTACAATGGGAACAGTGGGCATATATTCCCACTCCTCTCCTCCATGGTGAATTTTATGAAAAAAAAAAAGGAACAAGATAGCTTGTGCAGGGATGCACTGTATATAATTCAGTGTTTTCTTTCCAATAGTGTGTATTAGCCCCATGATAAACACTTATTAACACTTGCTTATGTTGTCAAATCTGGCAGTGTTATTTCTTGCACATTATTTTTTTCATCTTTATCCATTCGTAGTTGCTGTTTATCTCTCTATTACTCCATCAAACTTTTTTCCTGGTTATCTGACCCATACTTGTGTCGGAGCAGCTGTCTTCCTTTACTAAAATCACCAGTTAGGGTGTACACACACACACACACACACGCACGCATGACCATGCTTGGTAGTTGTGGTTCAGAGAGGGATGTAAAACTCAAAGTGGTGAAAGGTGATGAATGTGCCAGGTTTGGACAGGAATGAAGGATTACAGAACTCAGTTTTATGTGCTCGTGAGTAAAGGGGTAAAGCATACTAAAAGCTCTCTGGACAGACTATGAGTTATGAATGTGTTCTGAGTGTCTGGATCTCCACTTCTTTACACCTTGTTACTAAACCATCATCACCTTCATTTTGAGCAGAAATGCACTTGTTAATATTTATTAAATGCTGCTGTTTGTCACCGTTTTTGACTTACTGTCACTCTAATTGTAAACATCACAACTGTTTAGGAGATCATGCTATAATTATAAAAATTGAACTAAATGGCATTTGAAATGATATTGCTTCCCTAAAGCTTTAATGTAATTAAATATTTTTTCCCTTTAACAAAAACTTATCTAAATGCATTTTCAAATAGCTTATTTTCAATGTAGCTTAATCACTTTAAATTATGAGTAGCATTTCGTTTTCAGTTTAGTTTTCAAAGTAGTTTCTCCAGCACTGGCCCATATAAGGCATTGTATATAAAAGCAGCGAAGTGACTGAGATGGAGACATGTGGATATTGTGTGTGTGTGACGGTTTCTGCCTGTTCACAGAACAGAACCTGAAGGCTAAGAACCAACTTTTGAACTTTTCTTTGTAAAAGCGTTGCTTATTTTGTGCATCTATAACAAAATTATATGTGTCATTTTAAAGAATCGAATTCAAGAAGTGAAGGCACTTTATATTTTTCAGCACTGTTCAAATATTAATTCTGCATTTTTGATTAATAGACAACAAAGCCCAAATCAGTGTCAATATTCACTAATTACATCATCAAAAGCGGCAGCCAATCATCTGAAGGAAAGTTTTATACAAAGCAGAATCTGATTGGATTCAGCCATAAAAACTCATTATTCTCTGACTGACATCACTAAAAAAGGATAATGTCTTACATACATATACAAACATATATATATATATATATATATAGTTCTCAGTGGTAGTGGTGATGATAATGGTGATTGAGATAGAGAGAGACAGCTTGGGACAGACTGTCCTCTGCTCCTAAATAATTGCGTTCCTAATCTCTTTCAACTGGAACCAATTTGGCTAATAATCCTGTTAGGAGCAGGCACACACACACACACACACACACACACACACTGACAGACTCTTGCCTGTGATCTCAGCTCCTCCTGCAGGGTGCACGGTGAGGTCTTTATAAAGATTCTTGATTAGGGAGACAGTGTATGGAATCTCTGGAAATATGGGCACATAACAGAGTGATTTCTAGACAATAGTCAGTCACATCTTCAGATTATCATTATACACACGGTTAAGGCTTTGATTAAATAATTATAACACCTAAGATTGTTGAATCAAAGTTGTCTGGCCCACATCACTCAGATTTATAGACCCCCCCCACTCCTCTCCTCTCACCAGGAATTATGTTAGTTAACTGTGTGTGGAACTACATTTATAGTTAGCAAAACCTGTAGCATCATGCACATCTGTGCATTTTGTGTATTTCAAGGTTCAAGTGGTTTTATTGTCATTCCGACTATATACAGTACAGTACACAGTGCAATGAAATACCGTTCACAGAACATAGTACAGCTACACAGACTACATAAAGCGCATGTACAAAAACGAGTGCAAACATTTAGTGCAAAAACATCAACAAAACAATAGCCCTATGGTACACAACTCTGTATACATGAGGTTAATGTAATAGTGCAAGACAATGTATGGGTTAATAAATACTATATATGTAAACATAGCAGCAGTTTATATGTAAACATATATGTATACATAGCAGCAGTTTATATGTAAACATAGCATCAGTTTTTGGTGCAGATATTGCAGATAAGGTGCAAACAGTGTGTGTGTGTCTTTGTATGTGCGTGTGTGTGCTCATCAGTTCAAGGTCTTTTGTTCAGAAGTTTATTTGAAGTTTGTGTTTTGGAAAGTGGATATATTTGTATTTCCTGTTGGACATTTGTACTGAAAAGTCAGCATAACGCTTTAACAGTATATATTGTTTTTTCAATGCAGATCTCTACATAAGATGTTGGTGTGCTAGTGCCCCCACCAGGCATCAAGTTAGCTTAACCAGCATGTTTTTCTTGATCAACCTGCTTCACCAGAAAGACCATGCATGCCGGTCCCCAATATTCATATGTTAAGGTGGCTGTGATAAACCACCTTCTTAATCAGTACTAAATGAGGATTAACCAGTATAAACTAGCACAGACAAACATAGAAATTCATACTGGAATAAGCTGGTCTTTGCAGCAGGAATCCTAGGGGATCTAAGGAAGGATATTTGTGGATAGGGGAAAGGGGAATTATGAGCAGTGTCTATGTGCTACTAGCAAAAGCTGGAAGCAAACCTAATGCTAACACTAAACAGACACATCCTCCAGTAAAAAGTTCAGGTCAGACAGTAATTGGTGATTTGTGAATGTTCTGCACTAATCTGTAGAATTATGTGGAATAGATTTAAACATGAATGGTGAAATTTCTTAAAGTGTCATTTGTAGGACAATTCATTTATGAATGACAGACATCTAATTCTACTGAAATCTGCTAAAAACTTTCTGAAGAGCTCTTGTGGGCCTTGCGATTACTAATACATAAACAGCACGGTATTCTTGCAAAGGCTTATGGGTAAAACATAAATGTAAAATGAAAAACAGAACAGAAAAAAAAAGCTGTTTAAATTAGTCATTTTGTCTGCAGTCATTTCATGTGTTGGATGTTACTTGTCAGAAGTTGTATGGCAGTATGTAAGACAGAAGCAATTTAAAGATTTATTTTGTTATCAGTCAAACTAGCTGTACTGTGAACTTTCTGATGGTGGCTATGGATTTACTGCAGCGTTCCCTGGGGCTAAAAATTGTATGTGTGAAAGGAACTTCCTATCATTTTCAGACAACTGACCAGACTCTGCGATTTAGCGACTAGGCCACCCACACAGGCCTGAGCTAATGAAAGAATAGTCAGAAACTGGGGGAATGCAGCCTTGCATGGGACTCAGGACCTCTGTTGTCAGGGGTGACAAACAAATGCAGTCAGCGGATGTTGACTGGCAAGATCTTATCAAGACTCAAAGCGCAAAGCACAATTTTCCAAAAATGGCACGTCTTTTGAAGTCATGGGACATCAACTAATTCATACAAATAAGGTAAAATGTGGTAGAATAAAAGCAATTCACAGCACAGAGCGTGCAACACAGAGGATGGAATTCAAGTGTATCTGTCGGCTTATGTTTACACACGTGTGTGTGTGTGTGTGTGTGTGTTAATGTGTGTATATCTGCATTTATCTGTCATTGCAGTCAAAATAGTGAATGCAGTTTAAGTATTTTCATGCGGCTCCTCTGATCAGTGCACACAAGATGAGAGGTTTTCTCGCTAGTACAGAGTTTTGTTTTTCTGTCTACAGATTTTACGACAAAGAAGAAAAACATTGCACCCCCATGCTGTGATGTTCCTCTTTATTTAAACCTGTGGGAGAAAGAGAAAGAATAATAGAGAGAGAGACAGAGAGAGAGAGAAAGAGAGAGAGAAAGAAATATTGTCGGCTGTTGTTTGAGACAAACTGTTACTGTGAAGTGCTGCCAAATTTACAATAGTAGGGGAGATAAAATGATCTGGCTAAATTGAGCTTAATCTAAATTGAGATTAATCAGCATTTATTACTTGTAGATAGATGGAAATTCTAAATGTTTTTTGTTTGTACAATCATTTGGCCGCTGCATCATTATTTCAGTGAGCTACCATTTACTTTATCCCGCAATGCAGTGTGCTCAACTTGACATTTCCAATCTGACAAATGAACTGAAAATAATACAAGCCACAATATTTGACATTATTTGATCGTACCAATGTTTTTTCACAAAAATCACTTTAGGAGTGCAATTAAGATAAAATTGAGATAAAAAGAGATATAATTCTGATATAAAAACTGCTACTGTTACATAATGGACAAAATTTTACATACTATTTTTGTGACAAACTTCTTTGATGCAAACATCTTTCCTGGTTTATTGCTTAACCATCATGTTTGTAATATATAATATTTTACTAAAGCACAGCTCGCAGTGGCATGGGCAGCATCCAAATGTTTACAAACAGCTTTTGCTTACCATTGCTCAGCTGTTTTGAAGTTCTTTCTACCCCCTGAGCAAAGGAAACTTCACCATGAGAGCACTGGGGAGCTTTAGTCCATTTCCTAAGACTTTGATTCATCTTGTCCACAGAGGCTGAACTACTAAATTCCAGGCTCAGGAAAAAGATCCGTGACTATCGCAGGATAGTAACTAAGCCAAACAAAAGGATTTACCAGTTATAATATAATTCATGGGCCCCCCATGATCAACAAAGCCCTGCTCTTTTCCTCATTAGCCAAGGTTTGGCCTGCTTGTGTTTTAAGCCCTTTAGGATGGAAAAAGTCATAGGATAGAGAGGGTGCTGGAAAAGCAGGCATGATAGAAAGCAGCAGGCCTGCTTATTAGCTAAAAGTAGGAGCCCGTGCAGAGCGCTGGGCTTAATACAGGTTGGATGATTGCACATGCTCAGATGGCTGCTGTCCAAAATGAGTCCTTGGGTCTGAATTTAACACAGGCGTGACCCCCTCTCCTCATGGGCTTTAAGCATTCCAAGACGGTGAGGAGACCATGTACCCTCTGAGTCTTTCTGCCCCTGGATGTTCTCCAGAACTTGATTATGAGATCTCCTTTCTCTTTCTCTCATATTTAAAAAGCCCTTAAATATTTGGATCTGTTCTGTTATGACACTGCACAGATATGCACAAAACACCTGGAAAAAAACTTGAACTGATGTCACTGTTTAGGTGCCCAGTCTCCTGAGAGTTTTCCTATTGTGTGTATGTTTCCTCCGAGGCTGTTCCCAGTTATGTTTCACAGTGTGTTTCATTTTCACAGAACAAAGGCACATGGAATAAATCGCATCCCTCCTGTTTCCATGTTCTAATGAATGAAATGCTTGTTAAAAGACAAACACACCCACATCCTTCCCCTGTGAGCTGCAGTCACAGTTTTTAATATATACAGTGGGGTCGAAATGTGTAAGACTACACTGAAAATCAGAGAGGTTTATTCATTTAAATCTGGAAATAAATCAAGCAGTTTAGGTTTTTGAAGAATGTAAAACCAATAAATGATGTAAAATGAATAATATTTACAAATCAGGAATTTCCTTGCTGAAAGAAACATTGACACATATTTAGGAAGTAATTTGATTTGGCCAAAGCTTCACATTGATTAAAAAGCAGTGATAAATAACCCTTATGAGCTGATTTGTGTACTACTAAAGTAACTAAGGTGTGACATGTGTCATGTTTATGATTGTTAAAGAACTTTAGGCGCTTCTTTCAGATTCATAGCAATAAAGAGATTCAGAGTCTGACTAAAGACGAGCGGAATGAAAGAGAGAGAGGGAGATGTATGCCTGGCAGTCTGGTACACAGACACACTCAGCTGTGATAATGAGCTCTCATTAATATCATCTTTCTCCCTGCTGTCCTGCTCTCATTATCATAATTATGCTTGCACTTATTTCTCTCAACTACACATAACTCTGTTTTCTGTCTGTAATGATGGTTCATTATACTGAGAGATACAGTCCACGGCATCTGATGAGACTTCTGCTGTATGAAACAAGCTGCTGTTGCTTTAGCCACTTTCTCTTTAAACCCACAAACCACACACGCTCCAGCATGTTGGGTCGATCCTGACTACAGAAACTTATTCATGTTTTTCTCTCTATGTCTCTCTCTGTTGGGTGATGGGATGAACTATATATGTGTATGTCTGTCTGTCTGTATGTACAGTATGTATAATTAATATTCTCTGTTGCTTTCATTGCAGTCTGTCTTGGTCTATATCTGAACAATTAATTTTATGTTATTCAAATATCTTATTTCCTACAGAGGATTACATGTGTTGAAACAGCCAATTTATATATTTTGCCATGTAATGTATTTGAAATGCAGTCCACAGCGTTTTTGCAGTAAAAGGGGTTCTGTGTCCTCAAAAAGCCTGAGAAATTAAAATACCCTCTCATGAATCAGAGAACTGCAATACTTTAAAGCAACAGTTCACCAAAAATGTTCAAGCTTTCGATGTAAAACCATTAAGTAAATGATGATAGAATTATTAATTATTAATTTTATTTTAGATGAACCTGCCCTTAAACATTTCTCCTGGTTTAATGCTTTGCCCCGTAGGCTTCCAAGATGCGTGTGATTTTTGTACTTATAAACTGAGGCATTGGTCTGTGGTAATCGGCAGTATGCCACATAAACATGCATTTAGCCTGGAAAAATTCCTCAAACTCAGCAAGTTATATATATCAAGCTGTGACTGTAAACGCAAAGATTTTACATATATAAATATACACATGCCTCCTTCAGTTCTTGCCCAGGTACACCAGGGTCTTTGCTCTCTCTCTCTCTGTTCTACCCTAAAGACCCCAGAGGCAGGAGAGCATGTAAATAATAGGTTATGGGGGGTGAACACTGGCATCTGTATCTGCAAACACAAAGATGAGTGAGCACAGCTCATATATACACCAAGTGTTGAGTGATGATTGACTAGGTTTATTTGTAATAAACGACGTAGCATTAGTCTTCCTAGTACAACTTGTGCTAAGGCTTACATTACTCTGTGAAGTGTGAGGTATGCTTTAGAGATTGACAGGGTGACTTATTGAAATATGTGTCTGTAGAGTGGCAAACCGCTCCTGCATTTATTTTTGGGTCCTCACATCAAGGCAGAGAATGCATATGTAGAACCAGCTGTAGCAAGTGTCTGACTGAAAATGTGTGTCACAGATAGATGCACTTTTGCAGCAGGCTGTCAGCTGAGTGCTATAAATTACACAAGTTGCTTTGTCATTGTTGGGTTAATGGTAAACTCAGCACTGTGTCAGCTGCACGGCTACCAGTTGCTTCTGAAGCCCTGAAACTATATTTCATATAGAATATATATTCTGCAGACATTTAGAAATATTGCTTCTTAATATCATTAATATCAGATATCTGGGTTTGTGAATGAAACACTGACTCTTTGAGTGGTTTAATTAAGCAGAGCTGTTTATTTCATAAAAATAAACCATACCATACTATCATGTTTTTATACAATACCACGTTTCTGTTCATGTTGATGCTTAAAGTAAAACTGTCACACTGCTTTCTGGTGGACTCTGGGTTTTGATTGGTCAATATCAGCATTATGTGGGCAAATATTTTTGTAGAATGGCTGTTAAACTGTACAAATGACTGTTGTTCCAGGCAACTGATTCCCTGGATAGCTGTGCTAGTTTTAAATCTCCTGTATCAGTCTGCAGTCTCTTGCTTCCTCACATAATAAAATCATTTAAACTCAAATCAATATTTCATATCTGTTTATTAATTTATTCTGTTTCCTCTACATAGAAATCATTTAATTACAAGTGCAACCAATCACTTGTATATTTCATCTATATTATCGTCTTAATATGCTACAGGAATTAAATGTGCAAATGCTTAAAATGGTCAGAATTCTGGGTTATGAATATTTGAATTTGCGTGTTCTCACAGTTTTGCCATCCTGACCCTCGGCCAGACCACCAGTATGTCTGAAACCAACATGATTAATGTTGCGGTCATACAGGGAAAGAGCCCTTGAAATGTGAATCACTTGTGATGAAATTTACTGTATTTAAAGATTTTAAATTATGATTCAGCTGCCTGAGAAACATCTGAAGCCACAAAAAGACCTTTAATCTAATAAACAGCCTTAAGAGATGAAACTAATGTGTGAGCAATGAAATCTGTTCTCAACATCTCACATTTTATCTCCAGAATAAGAACAATATGTTTTTAGGGAGCTCAGTTCTCAGCTCTGTTTCAGCATTCACAGAGAACCTGATCTACGTGACTCTCACCTGTTTATATCTCTTTTTACCTTCACATACCCATTACTCCATCCTGCGCTCCACCCGTTTCTCCTGCTCATCTGTCCCAGAGGAGCACGAACCGAGCAAGTATTTTCTCATCTTGTTAGATGGAGAAAAATAGGGCGAGAGAAAATAACAAGGAGATAAATAGAAAAATAAGGCATTCAGGACAGGAACCCAGGAGAAAAGAGGAAAAGCTACATATGAATGTGCTTTAATTGGCAATGGGAGGGGGTTTACAATGCTCTGGTATTAGAGAACTGTAGAAGTTCTCTCTGATGTTAACATGATCATGTGACCATATCCCCATCCGATCCTTCTCTGCAGCACTAATGATCTGTACGGACAGTAATGCCAGTAATCCTTTATCCTAATAGTTTAGTCACAATCGTCAGGCTAATTGTTGTTTACATTGTGTGGTCATGTGAATCACACATGATTTTTTTTGTTCCTTCTACACTTTTGTCTTTCTGGCTTTCTTGTTGAACAAATGCTGTCATTGTTTAATCAGACCCATTCTCATTTTAAAGGGTTGCTGTTCTTATTTCCTGTGAAACACAAAGATAAATTTGAATTTGAACTGATATTTTATAGAAATTTCCAAATTTCCTCTTGTGTTCCGAAAAAAAAAAACAGTGTAAACATTTAAAACAAAACATTGTGTTTAACAAAGAATGACAGAATTAGATTTTTGTGTAAATGTTGTGTTTCTTTAATTTTCTTTTTACCTGAGCAGTGATAGGAGTGACCTCAAGATGATATTTAGAGCTCATTAACTGTGCAGGCAAGATGTGTGCATATTTCTTTGTGAACCCTGTTATATTCACATTTATAAAACTGAGTGTCTTTCTTTTCTCTGCGCTCATGTCTGTCAGGCAATGTTTCCTCTCTCCAGGGGGTGAGTTTAATTAAAACTGTGGATACAAAACCAGGCAGAAAATGTCCTATTAATCAAACTCAAACACGCCTCTGGTAAAAAAAACAAATACAAATGCAAATCCACGTGCTGTCAAAGAGTTTAGAACGTTAACACAGCGTTTAAAACACCAGTGGCATGTTTGTGTCTCTCTGCCCTGTGGACATTTATCTCTATCATCACTGTATGAAACAAAATGACAGGTTACCATATCTATGTATTTAATCTGTACATGCCGTACATGCCCAATAACTGTTTTTGCTTATTGGATTGCAGCTTTAAAGCTATATATACATATACTATATATGTGAGTGTGTCTGTATGTGTGTGTGTGGGGTGTATCTAATCTGACTTACTACAAAAAATATAAAAATTAACTGGTCAGAAGGTGTAAACTTATCTGTCTTGGATGTCAAGGAATCTTTCTTTTTAAGGTGATGCATATATGTTTTGGATCATTGGGTGGCTTACCGTAAGCTCTAAAACGATTGTATAAAAACCCGTTGCTTTCAAAATCCCCATCTGCCAGAAAATACACATGGTAATTCATAGCTACAGGAGGGTCGTGACAAAGTAAATGATCGGAAGTTTCATGTGTTGAACTTTCTAATAAAGTTTCCATTACCGCCCTGCGTGTTGAACGTGGGCTTACATCAGCAGAGTTTATAAAGTCACGGGCCGCTGCCTTTAACTTCATGTAAAAATAAAAGATTTGGGTGAATTTGGGGTGACGATGGGCCCAGGCTCGGGCTGCACAGCTCCCTGCAGAGGCCATGACAGTGAATTTGATGTGGGATTGTAGAGTTGTACTAACTCATTTCCCCTCCCTTTTCCCCCAGCTCCACTCCTGGAGTCTTAAAGGAGCCCCATTGTGAGGGGTTGGATGTCACAGCACTCAGAGCACGGAATGCCTGGGTGCTTTACAAAGACACTCCTGTTCATTCCGACTCCCCCTCCATGTGCTCGGAGTCGAGGGCTGCACAAATACAGACTAGTGATAGATGTGCTCTGTTATGCAATCCACTGCATGTTCCGTTCCCTCTGATTCCAGCACTATAACACATTCCCAACTACAAAACAACATTGGAAAAGAGGAAGTTCATATATAGAGAGACATACACAGACATACACAGTGATTGCTTTATCATAGCTCAGGGGACTTCAATGAGTTCACACAAAAATCTTAATTTTGTTAGCGATTACTCTCATGTTTTTCCATGTATAATTTTCTTTCTTCTGTGAAACACAAAAATCAGAATGTTCTTGCTTGTGAATAGTTGCTTGGGACTGAAGCTGAAAACTAGACACCTAAAATACACTATTTGATAACTTTGATACACAGTTTGTGTATTGTTGAGATCTCTTTTTGAAATTCTAGAGGTAGCAAATATGAGCCTATTAATCCAAAAACAATCTAAGAAGCAGGAGATGTGCTTTCTATTTAATCTCACCAAGACAAATATTGAGATCTTATTTGTGATTCTTCTTTTGCATGAATGGATTCTTTCTGTGTGACCACAGAGATTTAGATTGAGATAGCATGTAGCCTTTTTTGAGAAAACAAATTCATATTTGCTAAACTGGTTACAAATGAGACTAAATAATTTGGATGAGATAATGCTGAGAAACACAGAGCTATGACAAACAACGCAAAGAATTTTTCAGCCATTAATCAGTTAATCCCACCAAACTGTGGTAAACCACCAGACACCAAACAAGTGATTATCTGCCTAGCAGCAGGCAGAGAAAAAACAGCCTCTCTTTGATGATTAATGTCATGGCTATGTGCTCCTATCAGCAACTAAAGTGAGACAAAAGAGGTTGGTTTTCCATAATGTCTTTGTGGTTACCCTCAAGTTGAATTTAGGATTTTTAATTAGTTCTAGACCTGCACCGGCCTATAGGCCAATTTAGTGGGAACCTTCCTGTGTACATGAGAAAAGCTATTGCATGGTCCATGCATTTCTATGGATCAGGGAATCCTGATACACACAAAGGAGGAATTAGTATATGCTGTATGGTTCATCTTAAGTTCATCTTGCCCCCAAAGCATGTAAACATCCTCCTGCCCTTTGAGGTCCATGTCCTTCCTGTGCTGTTTTATCTCCCTGCTATGGCATGACTGTATGTCTTTGTGTGAGTTTGGGTGTGTTTGTTAGGTGTTGTTTTGTGTAGCTCAGCTGGTACCATGTGGTACAAGCAATGCAAGGTCATGGGTTCAAATCCCAGTAAAAACATAATACTGAGCAATTATGTATACCTTAAATGCACTGTAAGCTATTATATGCACTTGCCAGGTGAGAATGTGTATTTCAAATGTAATCTTCATGTATAAGCAGATATCTTTGTTCTGATCTCATCTGTGCCTCAGCTCATGCATGATTGCTAGAACAGTTTGCCAACTATTTTTCTGCATCAAAATTTAGTTTAATTTAGTTTAATAATCACACTGTCACGGATACAGTCCTGCCACACTACTAACAGTTTTTTGTTTACACAGTCACTCAATGTGTCAACTTTTCCATCCAATGGCCAGCCAGCTTCATTCAAAGAGAGGTGGTCAGTCTGAACTTAATTCAAATCATGTGGGCAGATGAAGTGAAAGATGGAGTGACACACACAGAAAGAGAGAGAGAGATACAGAAACAGGCTGTGAACAACTTCAGACAGCAAGAGAAAAGAAGAGCTGAATTCTAACCAAACAGCAAAACCAAAGCTCTAACCAAAACCAAAAAGCATCCAGTTATTATGTTTTCTTTTCTGGATGAAATCTTGAGCTCTGTTTGTGTGTGTCTCTGAGAGGGTGGGTTTGTTTATGTGTGTTACAGAGGTGTTAAGTTATCTCCACCCTCTGGTCAGCTGGACAGGAACTCTAAAGCGTCTACAGCAGGACTCCATTTGCACAGCCCATACACACACACACACACACACAGACTCACTCCATATTCTAAATAAATATCTGTAAATTTAACGTTTGAGTTTATGAGTTTTTGAGTTTATGAGTAACTTTAACTTTTGTAATATGGTATGATGTGAGACAAAATGTTTACTGTGAAATAATGGTGGGCGGGGCTGGATTTTATTGGATGTGAAATGTGTGAGGGTTTGATGTTATTATTTGTTCTCCACCTATTCAACCCTGATTCTATCAGCAGTCTTGAGTCTTCCTGGCATCTCACCCTTTTCACATTCCCAGGACCAGCTGTCAATGAAACAACTTCCTGTCTCATAAGCTGAGTAGTTCCTGCCTTTCCTGGGCCTCTCCCCCACACTCCTAAATCTCTGTGACCTTTGATTTGTATCTATAGATCCATAGAGAAATTCTATAGAAAAATAGCAAACATGCTAACATACAGCTATAAGCTATGTCTGTGGCCAACTGCGAGGCTAAATCAATGTATAGTATTTTTCCTCCAAAGCCATCTGTGTTTTCAATCAGTTATGTAGTTTTAATTTCAGTCTTTTGGACTGTTCAATGTTTGGTCTTTTTCTGAAGGGGCGTAATTACCATTTGATGAATTTCATTTCAACAGGATATCATTATATGTCAAACCCAGTTGCTCTTCACTCCCCCCACCAAACTTCATCTGCTCGTTTGGTGATTGTGATGTCATGGGGAATAAAATGGAAAGCATGTGTGGCCCTGATCAAGCCCCAGTGAGACACCGCAGAGTCGAGATACAGACAGGCATGCGATTGTGAGCGTGTGTGCTCTGTCCAGGGCTTGCGTGCCGAGCGCGTGATCAGAGTTTTTTGGTGTGTGTATTCCGCACACGTTTTTACTGGGCAGGCGGTTTGAAATGGCGGATGTGTGAACTGGCATGCAATAAGAACGGAACGCCTGTATAAAATTACACACATGCTTGTGGGTGTGCCAAGCTCTTCCACAACCCTGCCGACCTGCCAGGCGCCCTAAAAGAACAACAAATGTGTGTGTGCGTGTGTGTGTGTGTTGGGGTTACTTAACCATATATTGGGGACAAATTTGTACCCAAAAGTCACCTAACCTGAGAAATCCTAGCAATTTTGGAAAAATGCTATAAAATATAGTATATGACGTTGTTGTTTTACATTGTTTTGTAAAAAAGCAGAACGTTTTCTGTTAAGGTTGGAGTGTGGGTTAGGTTATATTGTTTATAACTAGCTCTGTATAAAAACAATAGAAGTCTATGAAATGTCCTCATGTAGTGTGTGTGTGTGTGTGTGTGTGTGTGTGTGTAAAAATGGATCACTTGTATCACTGAAGATTACAGAGCACCAGAACAATAGCTCCTGCAAAACACACACTTGTGATATGATTTGCATTTAACACTAATCTGAAGCGACTTACAGTGCATTCTGATCTGTTTTATCTGTATATGTGTTTCTTGGGTTTCAAACCCACAACCATGGCATTGTGAGCAGCACAGGTGAGCTACAGGGACACTTTCTGTACCCATTCATAGCTTACTTGTTTTGATGCTGTACATGTTGTGTGTTTTGGATTATGCATTAAGTCTGTTCATGACCTGCTTTATACATCTGTGTCAAACCTGCACTTGTTGGCTCTGCATAACTGCATAATAAAGTGATTAACTGTGTAGCTTACACGATAGTCTGCACCTCTGTCTAAAAATGTAACTGTAACTGTGTCACATCTACACAGACCACATCAGCTGTGATTGTCCGCATACAGCCTATGGCATGCATTTGATACAGCAGTATGTCATATACATTACCTAACCGTATACCTTTAGACTCATTCTATACCTTTAGGTCATCAGTTATTGAGGAAAATGGCTATTTTCACTTTGCTTGTTCTGGTGGAGTTGTATTACATTTAGATGTGCAGTTTATTTACACCCACTCTGTAACACAAAATGGAGATTTGGCAAAAGAATACAGTGAAATCAGTCCTTGTTTTTTTCTACCATTAAAAAATATGTATGTTAAGGGAGGAATGAAACCCAGTCGTCCGCCCTAAAGCTGATCCCAGTGTCTCTGTATTGTTAGGATTTCTCCTTGTCAGCACGCAGAAATATAAACAGCAGAACTGCATACTGCGTGATTAATGTGCTGTGCTCACCCACGACAATGTAAATGACAGATTCTCAGAGAGAGGGAGAAGAAAGAGAGAGAGACATTGAGACCTCACGAGTCCTCAGAACTTGAAACCAAAGGCAAAACACTACTTTACTACCTCATGCTTTCCTTTCAACAGCGGTTAAAGGGAAATTTGTATTACTGTACTGTGCTGACGATTAAGTTTAAGCCGAACTGTAATTTAATCTTACTTTTGAGTCGCCAGTGCAAAAAACAGTGGCAGTCCAGCGACTAACCATTCAAGTGAAATAAGTGAGTGCGCTTGGCTGTGGTTCTCGTGTTAACGGTCGCTGAGAGTCTGATCCTGCTATTACTAACGGAAAATAAATGCAAAAACTGCAAGTAGGCCAAACTGACGGACATAAAATCCTTTTTCAATGATGTATGTCTTCTGTCATTAGGAAACATAAGTGCTTGTACTGCTGCAGAGCGGTCTGCCCCCGAAACCTCAGAACTTTCACCTTCAAAAGCAGTCCAGCCAAAAGTGCCATAATGTGGAGCTGAGTCCACTGAGCTGTGTGTTTCTCCGGAAGTATCGTATACTGGTGCTTTGAAGGCTCTGCTTCCATCAGTGCACTGCAGGGGGCTCAATCACAGCTTTCTTCTCACCTACTGCTGCCCACTCTACCCACAACTACTCTGCCCCCTGCTGGTGGGGCTCAGAGTTATACCACGGGTACTCATGCTTTTTAGGGCTTTAGCAATAGCCTTAATTGTGTGAAAAAGCAAACCCTTAGATAGAGTGCAAAGAGAAAAACATATAAAGGTATAAAGAAATATTGGGCCTCGTGTTACGTAGCTATATAGATTATACACATAGATTAGCTCTTTTAATGTCCATTTTAGATGGAATATGTTGTTCTGACCCAATTAAACCCAATTAAGATATTATTAAATATTGCTTTATCGTTATATTTAATTATAAAGTTTGGGATTCAGTTTTACTCTAGCAGTCTTAGTTGTGACAATTCATTGCATG
This sequence comes from Ambastaia sidthimunki, assembly GCA_036877625.1. Taxonomy (NCBI): domain Eukaryota; kingdom Metazoa; phylum Chordata; class Actinopteri; order Cypriniformes; family Botiidae; genus Ambastaia; species Ambastaia sidthimunki. The sequence goes on along the minus strand of JAZGTK010001611.1, from coordinate 13,700 downwards.
TTTTGATGTTATGTAAATTTCCCATCACTGACATTGAAGGCACAATGAACTTGTCCTACAAAAGGCCAGAACCATGTTTATGACTGTAGATTTCCTCAACAATCAGCCTGTGTTTTGATACCTGTTAACTTGTCTGCATTTATGAATCAACAAGCAATAGAAGCCAAAACTAATAGTCTAACAGCTGTGCATGTTTTGAGAAAATATCTTGCATTCGGGAAAGCAATTATTTCAACAGTGAGATAAAAGAGCTCCTAAAAATCAGAGCAAAATTAACAGATAAAAGGATGTAAATTTCAGAGACAACAACATATATGGTGGTATTAAAAATGTTGACACAAGGATAAGAAACTGATCACATTCATATCTAAAAGGCAGCGTGACTCCCAATTCAGTCATTATTTAAAAATTAATAAGTAAAGTAGTGTAGTAAATCTTATTTTGTTTGGCATCTCTTGTGTTTTTTCACTTATTTCACTTAAAACTTATTTCAATGCAGAAGAGACTCATTAGCACAGGAGCTAGAATTTGATTGTTCTAGAATGCTGATTTTTCATTTCCAATTTTTAATTAACCCCTTCATGTTTCTGTGTTAATTTTTCATGATTTCATGCTTAAGCACATACGTCATAACATTATTTCTTCATTATCTTTTCTGACTTCCATGTAGGCTAAAGATTTCATTGTGTTACATTATTATGCAAGGTAGAAGTTTACCAACACAGACATGAGCCACAGTTAAATTGATAGCTGTGACAGTTATATTGTGTGCTTCTGTTACTGGACTAATATGGAAATGCAGGAGAGGAATAATATTCAACTTCATGGGGAAGCCAACACTTAAAGTACACAGTGCTTAATGTAAGTTATAAAAACAACATGCTTTGCCATGTTGAATATGTCTTGAGTCTTGATGATTTATGGTGTGTAACTGTGATGCACCTGGTTAACAGCGTAGCTGTCATTATGCTTGACATTCATAGATACAATATAGGAGCACTGAATGACTAAATTGAACGCAGGCCATACGTTTGCTTATCTTCAGCTTTTGTTTTAGCGACGTACAGCTTCAGTCATTCGGCCAAGCAGTCTGAAGGCTCATAAATACACAGTTGCAGGAAAGGTCATGATACAGCTATCCAAATAAAAGTAATAGGTTTGATGACATTAGTACAATGCTTAGTCCATTAATTTATAAATGTGTGCGGATACATGGTCTCTGCCAATTTATAGAGAAAAAGTGTGTCTTTTATCCGCTTCCAACATGTGTTTTCAATGTTCTTGAAAGCAGAGAGTACATGTGTTCTCGTGCCAAAAACAGCCTCTTTTTTGAGCAGTAAGATTGTCTATAACAAAAGAACTACTTTTACCTTTGGTGCACGTATCCCTGGATATGGAAAAGTCTTTGTCAAAAACCAGCAGGGAATTGGATAGATTTGGTTGTTGATCATGTGAATGGTCTTCTTCAAGTATCATGGTTGCTCTTATGCATTTCTTAAACAAACTTTGGGTTTTTGAAGATTTGGAAATTATTATAAGCTACTGTATAAGCTACAGACGTGCCATCTTTTATTCACAGAAATTCCTTATAGTTCATATGGAGTGAAATGTTCATTTTTTATTCTGGTTATTTCTACTTCTGAGTATTAAATGAAATATGTTTATTTAAAATTTTACTTGCTTTGTCCACCATCTTGGTTTTTCATTACAGTGGATTATGGGTTGCTTTCAGGATACATATGGTGCTACTTTAAAAATATCCTAAAATTAGATATTTTCTATACGTTTTATATTTATCTAGCTTTTGTGACAGCCTCAATATCAGAGGCGCACCTCCTGTATATGATACCCTAAAATTCTTTACCAGTTTTGGAAAAACCTGTTTTAATTGTGAACCTGTAAGAAGCTATAAAGCATTACGACCTCTTGAATATATCTCAGATTTCTTTTTCTGATGTTCTTCTTATATGGGCCAATATTGCTAAGTTCTCAATGTGTCATTTTCTAATGTGGTCCACGTGACACGTCGTCCGCTCTGTGCCCGGCCATGGAAAGACCGTTGCCTGCTGGGCTGAGTTCAGTCCCTGCTGGCATGCTATAGCGTTCACACAGAGTACACACCACCTGACAAGCTCGTAAAGCCCCTGCACTCAGGCAAAAGGGTTTGGACCGGCAGTTTACAAGTTTGGATGGAATTCTCATTCTTGTGGGTCACTGGAGGAGAGAGAGAGCAGAGGATGAGGGCGGTTCATACAACTTTAATCAGGTCTAAATGTCACATTGACCACAGATGTACATTCCAAATGTGAAAATAATGAGGTGGACTGAACAGAAAAGCCTTTATTACCTCTCAGAGGGAATTGGGTTGGTTTTACTGTACAGACCTATCACATTGTGCAAAATCCTTTACACATTTCATCAAAACAATTACAGTGCTGATACTTGGGCTAATCTCGCAAAAGTGTTTAGATCACATTTTATTCAAGTCTTTGTGGGCCAAAAAATAAGCAAAACTTTCTTTATGATCTGGGGTGAAGTATGACCCGGGCATGGTTTTGACAGGTTGCGTGAGATTGACTTGCTGACAACAGCATCATATTGCTGAAGCACAAATGTTACTCATTTTATGACTGTGTGATGTCACATTTCATAACCAGAACTAAAGAGGTGATGTGTTGAGCTCCTGACAATGATTTATGAGAGCTGGCCAATGAGATAAGACCAAAGCCTAATCGAGCTCCAAACTGCTGTACAGTAGAAATCTCTGGCTTTACAGGAAGCGTGTGGTTTAGAATAGTTTATTGAACCTCTGAAAACGACTTTGCCTTAAGCAGTCTGAGTTAGAAAACATATGGCAAGAATCAAAGAGAAACTCGTATATCCAAAGCAGGTAGGAAAGAAAGCAATAGGAGATAGCAAGTGAAAGGCCAGTAATTTTTATTAAATATGACCAAAATATAGAGCATGATTCGGTTACTATGACTTCTCACTGAGATGGTATGTATGACAGGTGATTTCACACAGTTAAGTGTATTCAGAGGTGTGTGTGTTTGTAGTGGAAGGGGAGAGAGAGAAACAGAGCAAGGCGCTCCCTCCTTTCAGGGCCCCTCTGTAGATTCTCTTCTTTCATCTGTGCACCTGTTTCTCATTTCCTGCTCAGGCATTTAAGGGCTGTGTAGCCTGCCGCACAAGGGTCTTCTAGCACGGCTGTCAGAGTTTGTCAAAAGACGATCTCTCTGCCTTCCACCAAAAGCATGTGGCAGCCCTGTATATTCTTAAAGGTGAAGTGTGTTCTGTCTGTGCCACTGCTGACATCAAACAGAATTGCAAAGATGATGTTTTGAAAATGATTAATGTTTGAACTAATAATGGAACAACTTTCATATACAAGGTCATTGTGTAAGCCATTGCTGGGTTGAGTCCTTAAAAATGACTCAATTATCCAAATGGCATTATCCAAATGTTTTGTTCAACCAATGGCATGTGTTTTGGCCAGGACTATCTGCTTAATCTGACCAATGGCAGAGGGGGGTAATATTTGGGAAACTTTTTAGAAAGTCATTGTTTTTGCAGTTTGCTTAGTAAATGGCACAAAAATGATACACTTCACCTTTCAATACAAAAATAATTTCACAAACACACACATCTAAAGAAATGAGCTTTTTTTTAGTTGAAAGAATTTCCAACCAAATCTCTTCACACATACACCTTTACTTCAGTCTTACACACACACACCTCTGCCACTCACCTTAACACAATAGCACGTTTACAGCAACACCCGTCTCCTCACATTTGTCTCCTTAATCTTGCACTGAGGGGCCCATTACACCCTCCACATTCTGCTCTCATTTCTCACCCGGTTCCCTTACACCCCACAAAGCCCTTTTTCAATCCAGGGCCTAATGCAGTACATCACCCTACCCCCATCTACTCTTTGCAACCCACTTCAATTTCCCTCTGCCCATCATTCTAGCTCCACATGTCTGACCTCAGCTTTGATCACTGATCCACTGCTATGGAGCTCTGATGGGTGTAGAGGCCTGGATCTCTCCCTCTGGATCCCCAAAGAGACGTCAGTGCTCTTCTGAGCCCAGCTGCTTCCTCTGCCTGCAGGATGATGGAAAAAAGCAGGATCAGCGTGTTCAACACATCAGTCACTGATTTGCTTATATAGCAGCGCTTTGCTGAAATGATGTATCCCATGGCTATTGCATCATACAATCTTTAATTGCATTGCACACCAGAGTATATGATTGTACTAATAGTAATAAATACACCATGATCCTATTGCTGTAAAAAAGCCTGTACTTTAGTCATCGTTTTGGACAAAATATTTGTGATGAGAACTTTTTCTGTAAAGGCCTCATGCTGCGCATTGATCCTAATTGTTCTCTTTGTTACTGAGCAGATTTGTACAACAAATATGACAAAAGTCAAAACGAAAACAATAGATGTGTGTTTTTATAATCCTTCTGCTGAAATGACCAACAATGATTAGTGCAATCAAAATGTTTATTTTTTTATCAGTATGTGTATGTGTATCAGTATGACCTTTGTGCTCCTAATGCACGTTTTACCAATTGAGCTGCAGGAACATAAGAAAATAAAATAAGCGTCCCATGCATATATTGTGTTGTGTTGCTGGATCATAGCATGAGATGTTGGTGTTGTAGATTTCCCATTAGGCCTCTTTAGCAGCTTTAGATAGATCCACTTAAAACTTTCATCAACCAATTTTACCAGAAAGACCTTGCAGTGGACCAGTGTTTTAACTGGTAGGCAGCATGGCTGTGCTGGTCCACCAGCACTAGTAAAAAGTCAATTCCTAAAGTCTTATTTTTGATTAGTTCAAAAGAATCCTAGTAAACACAACTGAAACAACACAGGTGGGCTTCAGAATTGGTTGAGTGCTTTATTTGCCTCACACAAGGTCACTGGCTCAAGTCTTTGGCAGGTTGGACCACAGTCAGTGCACAAGTTTACTGCCGTTAAAAGCTCAGCCATTAACTGAAACACATAACACACGCATTCCCACACAGCACAGGAGACCAGCTGCAGATTAGGCCTGATTACAGGGGCTGTATTAGAACCACATGCTGATGGAATACAGGGTCTTTGGGGGATGGGAGATACCGTGACAACATGACAAGAGTAGCCACACCCACAGCGTGAAACAGAAAATGACAATACAATGATAAATGTTTTACATACAGTGGATTCTTAAAGCTGAAGTATGCAATTTCTGATGTGCTGGCATCACTAAATGGAGTTCTAAAAATAATTATTGTTTTCAAACAGGTTACCCAGACACTCTGGTCAGACAAGCAGAGCAGACTGAGCAAGTTTTCCTATATCAAGCTGGTGTAATACTCAAACAAACAGAGCAATGTTTTCAAAGTAGCAGAGCCCAGCATCTAGTTTATTCTATAGAATATCACAAACGCTTGGCAGTGGGTGTGAAACATTCTTAGAATTCCCATCCAGTGGTTGTCTTGTTAAATCAGAGCTAAAGGAAATAATTTTCTCCATATCTCCACAGCCTAAAAGAGTGCAGATGTCGGGGTTAAACGAGGCCTAATGTGATCACATGCAGAGAGTAACAGACCCATTTGACTAATTGGTCCGAACAGAGAAAGTGACCATTACAAATACATGAGTCTGCACAGCCTGATGGGACGACTTACAGAACCAGGACAGATGTGTAACATTGCTCACCCTACATTGCCCTCTCTCTCTTTTTCTCTCACACTCTTCTCTTTCTTCCTCCACCATTTCGTGTTACTGTTTATGACCACACATACTAAAATGCGGGGCCAAGTTTCACAGGGCGATGTTGTGTGTTTTATATAGAAAACACTAAAAGCGAAAACAAGCTGAAAGCACGAACGGGAGGTTCAGGGAGGAGTTGTGGAGGGTGTGCGTGTGAGAGTTCGGGCTCCTGTGGGTGTCCTGCAGAGATATCTTATACCTGCCAATCCTTTGCTGGCTTTTTTATTGCTCGTGGTTTCTCCTCCCCAAACCCAAGACATTTTACTGTTTTCTATTTTATGTTACTCGCTGTTGACCTTTTTTCCTCTTCAAGCCAACTTTTATGTGACATTATGTTTTGTCAGAGTGTGGTTGTCTACGAGACACAAGATTGGGAGTTTTTGATGGTTGCTGGGCCAAAACTTTCAGAGGTCATTTAAAAGTTATGACCTAAGGTAGATCATAGTATTATGTGAACTGCTATGACTCCAGACCAAATCATAGAGGAGTAGTAACCTTATTATCCATGAAACCATTACAGGATAATACCTGGTCAACTTTGATGTAAAAGGGATTTCAACAAATGTGTTGTTATGCCCCCTACTGGTCATCAAAGCACACTGTCTTTCTGATCAAATAAAATATACTTTGTTAATGCTACATATTAAGATAGAAATGTAAATACATATGCATTTCTCTCCCAAAAAATGCATATGGTTGGAGCCTGATGGGTCTGATTTGAACCTTATAAGATTCAGATCAGACCCCACATGCCCTGTGTTTTTTTAAACAACCTGTTTTGCCTGCACAAGCAAATGCAAGTTAATTGTTGTACGCTGTAGCATGAAGTAATGATTACATTTCATTTTAACGCAAATTGTTTATTATTTATTAGGCTTTTTGGAAAATATAAATTGTTTATTATTTATTAGGCTTTTTGGAAAATATAAATTGTTTATTATTTATTAGGCTTTTTGGAAAATATAAGTTGTTTATTATTTGTTAGGCTTTTTGGAAAATATAAATTGTGTCATGTGCATCTAAATGCTTTTAAATGTGTCATGATTCATACTGTAACTCTGTCTTGCTATTTGCTTCATGCTTCGCTCACACAGGCTATTTATGAGCTATCAGCTGATGTTCCTGCATATCACCAAATAATAATTTTATTACACTCATTATTGATTGTTTTATTGTCTATTGATTTTACATGTAACACTTACTGTTACCAATAGAGCTTTAGAGCGTTTTACCCGATTCGTAATTCTCTACAGTGAGACTATTTTTGGCCCTCCGCGCAATCCATAGCTTCTAAAACAAACTTGCGCACATTCAGAGCGCTGTCAAGTTGAGCTTTCAAAGTATTTACGGAAATCAAGAGCAGACAGTGACATCTTCAATATACTGCAGAATGACACACATTTAACAAATAACAGTGAACTACGGGATAAAAGAGTCTTAACTGAACGCATTCGACCCGATTTACTTTGTTTATTCTGTTGGGCGTTTTTAAGGAGTGACAGGGTTGATTTCGATACACATTGAAAAACCTCGTGTGTGGGTGAGTGGCGATCATCAGTTTAAATAACTTTTTTTTTTGTTGTTGTTGTTTTTATGCTTGTCATTTTTAAATGCTTTATTTAGTTACTATTCACAGGCTCGTTTGACTTCTGGTAGATGTTGGAGCGGCTGTCACCCTTCAACGTAACATGGATTAAAACAAGCTGATGGAGGAAAAGAGCAGGTGTGGACACGTTTCTATCCTAAATCTTACATGTTGATATGTGTAGCACACTTCCTATCATGTATAGTTGTGGAAAGTTTTCAGCTCATCTTTCACCTCAGCTTTATCCCAATGCCCAGCACCCAAAGTGTTTACATTAATTGTTTTGTATTTGTTCAAATTCAATTACCATGTTGCATGAACTAAAGTATATTAATGATACATTATTTATGATATAACATATTCATTTCAGCTCTGGAGAAGAGGAGGGCTGTAGAGAGAAAGGTGTTCTGTACCGATGGCAGGGGTATTCTTGCAGTGTTACTCCTGAGAGATTGGGCCTGTCCAGGCCAGTGCTTCATGCTGCGTTGGGAACATTACATGGACTTCTACTTACAGAAGGTGGATATTGTTTTTGAGTCAGTATTAAGTCAGCTCTGTTGACATAGGTTGTGTCAACAATTAAAGGTAAACAGAGCTTTAGATACACTTTACATTCTTATCTATCATTTCTGCAGCACTAGCGTCTCCAAACACAATAGTCCCTTATCACACAGACTACTTCTGGTGCTCTCCATACATCATTTGTTGTGTAAAGTTGTGTAATGGAATTTGTTTTGGTTTCTTACATTTGTACAATAGTTGAATATATAATGTTGTAACAGAATTGGTATACGTGTGTGGCTCTGTGTGGTAAATGTAATGTTATTTGGTAAAATTTGGTAAGTTTATTGTAAAAGCTACCTTGTTCATCTACCCAAAACACTCAAACTACATAGATGACTGTAGAAACACCTTAGCAACCACCTAGCAATGAGCCTAATGCTATTATTTAAGAAAGTTGTTGAAATGTGTTTTCTGACTGTATGACGTCTTTGGTGATTTTGCTAATTGTCAAACATGTTTCTCTTTCAGATGGGCATGTATACAGTTTTGGTGAACAGCCATGGAAACAAGCCAATTCTCAGTCTGTGAGCCCAGTTTTAGAGAGTTCCCTTAACGGTCAGCATGTGATATCTGTGTCTGCGGGCAGCTATCACTGTTCTGCTATAACTGAAGATGGATTTGTTCACATGTGGGGGGAGAACTCTCATGGTCAATGTGGCATCTCTGGAACAGAACAGATACCCAATCCCACTCTTGTTAATGTGGTGGATGATGAGTCTCATCCTCCGCAACTGGTGCGAATTCGGAATGTGGCCTGCGGAATGCAGCACACCTTGGCCCTGTCTGGGAAGCATGAAGTTTGGGCCTGGGGTAGTGGCTGCCAGCTGGGACTGGTCACGAATGTGTTTCCTGTATGGAAACCTCAGAAGGTGGAGCATCTAGTGGGACGATACGTAGTTCAGATAGCTTGTGGGGGCTTTCACAGCCTCGCTTTGGTTCAGTTTCTTGCACCACCAGAGGCCTGTCGACAGTCCCAGGATAGATGTGGGCAGTGCAAGCAAAGCCTTTACACCATGACTGACAAGGACGACCATGTTATTATTTCTGATGATCATTACTGTCCCCTTGGGGTGGAACTGGCTGATTCTAAACAAGGACAAAGTTCAAGTCAAAGTTCTCCATCTCAAACGCCACAAAAGAAACACTCCACGTCTGACTTCCAGTTATCACCATTGACATCAGACAATGCTTATGCAGTTCAGAGATCTTCAGATGATGGATCTCAGCAAAGTAACACAAACGAAGAACGTCAGCCGAGCCCTGTTTCTCTACCCGAGGCCAGGCAAGCACCTCTGCGTCGAGTGAAAAGCAGAAACACTCCGTACCCAGATGAGCAAGCTCTTAAAGACTACCTCAAAAAAATTTCAGACCAGACCGAGGCTGCCTCAGTGGGAGGTTCCTGCCCTCCCAGCCGTCAGACGTCGCTCACGTGCCCTATCACATCTGACCAAAGTGATGAGCTTACACTACTGCCTTCTTCACCAGCACTGAGCACAACTGATGGCTTTGCACCTGCTTCAAGACAACTCAGTGCCTCACATTCAATTACAGACCAAAAACATTCTCATTTATTACCGGTAGGGGATTCCACTTCTGACGATTCTTCGCAGCACTCTAGTGTGGATGGAGGTGTTTGCATCAGTGACCTCGTGATTAGCGGTGGATGTTTATTTGAGTCCTGTGAGAAGGACAGAGAGACAGCTGCAATGGACTTCTGTCCAGCTGATACTCCCCAAAGCAAAAAGAGCATCAGTCTGAATGACATCTTGTTAGAGGACACTGGTGCACATGATCGGAGAGCGTCTTTACCTAGCATTCTCTCTCCAGGTATTGTAATTTCAAGGTCATCAAGCAACATGGAGCAATTTGCCTCACAGCAGCTAACATTAGCAGCTAAGATCACAGGACCCGCTGAGCATTGCACACTTGTTATCAGACCCTTTCACTTGTGGAATGAATGAGTCATGGCTTACTCCAAATAAGTCATATTTACAATGTTTTCACATGATTCAGGCAGAACCTTGCATAATTTTCTTTGGTATTCATGCCAAGTGGATGTCATTATAAAAATCTTTTTCATATTGGCCAGCCCAACATAAGCTGAAAAATTATTTAGTTCACCTTTATTTGACTGTAGCTAGATCATTGGCTGATCTTATCTGATGATCTGATTGGATGATCTGATCTGGGCTTTAGTCAGAATGAAATGTTTTCAGAGCTAATGATGGTTGTTTAACTTAAAAACGAACATTAACACAATAATGAACATATTTAATGTGCTGTCATTAATTTTGTTTTAGTGCCCCCCTCTGAAAGTCATCGAACCAGCTACACAAGAGCTGCAGTGGGCACCATGATAAATTCAGAATCTGAAAATCTCCTCCCGTCCCTTTACACTGAAGTGTGGAGCTGGGGGAGGGGTCAGGAAGGACAGCTAGGTCACGGAGACTATTTGCCCAGGTACAATAGAGCCCTTATTTACACAAGGTCTTATTTATGTTGGACTGTTGGTTCCCTTGACCGCAGTGCATGGCTGGAAACATTTGTGTTGTTTTCTCCTGCAGGTTACAGCCTCTGTGCATCAAGAGCTTGAGTAAGAAGGAAGTTGTGAAGATTGAGGCTGGAGCGAATCACTCTCTGGCTCTGACAGCTCAGTGTCAGGTTCTGATATCTGCTTTTCAACTTCACCTGTGACTGCAAAGATCTTCAAAAACAAATTAAGCCCTAAGCACCAAACCAATTAAAATATTTGATTTAATGTAAATCGTATTTGAAAATCTAAAAGCAAGAAAAAGATTGAATGAAATATTCATCACATGAAGCATTGTTTTAAGTGTTATCATTTTCAGTCTGGGGTCTAGGTGTGGATATTTAGTATTTTAGTAAAGTATTTTCTTTTCAGAAACATTACAAAATGTCTGGTAGCTTGCATTAGCAAAATCTTGGTTGTCACATTTTAATTTCCATGGTAACAATAACTCTTTTTTTAATGACTCTTGTATTGAACCTCATAGTAGGTCTAGTCTTAAAAAGTTAATTCATTATTGCTAAAAATGTATTTATCTGTGGAAATTTGAAATGGAATTTATACATCACTTCTGTCAACCTGTTTGATAACTATCATTGTTAATTTCTCCCTCTGTTTAACAGGTTTATTCTTGGGGCAGTGATAAATTTGGACAGCTGGGTCATATGAACGCTCCAAGCACAGTTCCTAATCTTATGAAGGTAGAACTTTACTGGGGTTCACCTTTTCTTTAAACCTTTCCTTTGTGGAGAGCAAGTGGTGTTTTATTGAAGGTCAGTCAGGTTACCTGTGTATCTGGTGGTAGATTTCGGATGGTATCCGTGTGTGGGACGTGGCAGCAGGGCAGACACACACTGTACTGCTGGCTGATGGAGACTGTTATCAGCCCATACTCTACTACAGTGGAGAGCATCTGATGGAAAATGGCGAGAACTCTTATCCACTTTCCGGGACATATACCCAGACGCCCACCCTTCTGCCTTTCTGCATGAATGTTCGTAAAGACTTATTTTCATATTTGTATAATACTGCATTGGTAAAATTATAATTAGTTTAAAGTGAGGGTGGGTTAGTAGAACTAGTAAATAAACATGTTAGCCAATGGCATCTTACCACTTTGCTCTTGAAATTGCCATTGCTTTGTATAGACGATTTAGCTATTTAGTACCATTAAAGTTATATTCCTATAAAATAATGTTATTGAGGAAACCCAGGAATATTCTACTTTTCTACTATTTTACTGTTTTTTAAGTTTGGATATGTAAGCAACGTGTTTGGTGGAGGGCTGAATTGTTTGGCGTTGGCTGATCAGAACGCGATGGGTTTCATAGCGACAATCCATGAGCTAGCTTCAGCAGAGAGAAAATTCTACTGCACTCTCAGCAAGATGAAGAGCCAAATACTGGGTCCTCTCCTGGGCCGGGGTATGTAACAGACTCATTTTTATTTACCCAAACGATCTCATTGTAAGAAATAAACTGCTCAACTCATGAATTATTGAAGCATTGTGACATTACTGACAATGAAACAAGCTGTTGTTATATTTACTATATACCATATACCACTACTTGACATGTACATCATATTGTGTGTGGAGTAGTTCATACATGAATATGGATTGTATCTGTTGATCTGTAGCGAGCCTGGCCTTGAGTCTGGGTCCATCCTCTATGGTGCTGTTTCAGAAGGTGGCTGGCAGCTTCAGCAAGCTTTGCCATCTGACTGGACAGCACTCAGCATCCGTCACCAGCTTCCTGCAGAGAGGCAAAGTCATCCAAACACTGGCCTTGATCAAGAACACAGGCATTTTCATAGACACCTATAAAGAGCAAGTATACCATTTATGCTCATTGACAACAGCAAGATGTTTGGAGATCCACCACCTAATGGATCTTTTATATTATTGGATTTTTTATTGGTTTGTGATTTTGCAGTCCTTTTAATAGCACCAGTAATGCTTTTTACTCACAGGTACAGTGATCCAGTAGGAAATTTTTTTGTTATGGGAGGATTTCAGTCATTGCTGAAGCCATTACAGTGAGTTATTATGTCATAAATACTCATTAATCATCTACATCATCTGTAGTCATCATATTGCATTTTTAGAAGTTTAATTTCCCTTGAATGTTTCATTATGTGTGATTGTTCTTTCAGAGAATGTTTTGGAAAGAAACTAGAGTTAATACAGACACTGATGGAGTCCAAGGAGAAAAACCTCTCGCCCTGTGAGCTGTTAGTCAGTATGTTTTACATGCCTCTGCAGCACCTGCATGGGTTCAACCGGTTACTGCTGAAACTGGCCAACTGCTTTGACGTGGTAAGATGACCATCGATTTCTCATGATGCTTTATAATGGAAGGAAAGTGGCAAGAACATGCATAATATGTTACTTTCAGAGCACTGAGGAATACCAGTGGATTCAAGATGGCTGTTACAAATATGAAACTTTAGCTCGTCATGTCAGCAAACAGAGGAAAGACGCTGAAAACACCTTCAATTTCTGGAAGAACTTCAAAGGAAAGAATTTGGTATGTGGCCAAACAAGATCTCATGTTTCAATCCCATGTGTGGAAAATTCCATTAAATTTGTTTGAAATAATTAAATTGTAAATGGAACAATTGTAAATGGAGCATAAAGATAAAATACTGACTGACACTAATACTAACTTCACACGTAATTCGCATCTAACAATCTCTACTCTCTCACAGTCAGTCAGATAAGTGCCTGACAGTTTTTATTCTGCAGGGTTTTTTTCCCTGAGTAACAGCAATTGTGTAAAGGGTTGTTTCTGTTTTTGAATATTCTAATAGTGTTAAAGAAAATTAACGGGCAGTGGTCAAAACAATTGCTACTGTATAAAAAGTACCCTGTTCTTAAGAATGTATATACAGTATATAATACTTGCACTGAATAATGTGGTGAAGTTGACCTACTTGCTGTTTCACTTAATGTACTTTAATTGCTCAGCATGTTGTGAGACCAGTGGTGACAGATGCGACCACAGAAGTTTCACATGCATTTCTCTTGTGCTAGCGCGGTTGTGATGTCACGTGACGTGTCTGTGTGTTTCTGCAGCTCTCTTTACGCGTGTTTCACTTTCACAGGAGTCCCTGCGCAAACCGCCTCGTCGTCTGGTTTGTGAGAGCAGCAACAAAAGTCTGACGCTACAGAACGCTGGAAGATTTTCTGCCAGCTGGTTTATCCTCTTCAATGATGTGTTGGTCCACGCACAGGTTAATATAGTTTTTTTTTTT
>JAZGTK010001610.1:0-37928 GCA_036877625.1 Ambastaia sidthimunki | reverse complement strand
ACTGAAGATCAGTCACTCGCTGAATGAACTGAAGATCAGTCACTCGCTGAATGAACTGAAGATCAGTCACTCGCTGAATGAACTGAAGATCAGTCACTCGCTGAATGAACTGAAGATCAGCCACTCGCTGAATGAACTGAAGATCAGCCACTCGCTGAATGAACTGAAGATCAGCCACTCGCTGAATGAACTGAAGATCAGTCACTCGCTGAATGAACTGTGACAGTAAAAGTCAGAGTTTTCAGGGAAGCAGCGGGTGGCGTTCCCAGCCCACCGTCCACCGGACAGCATCCCATCCTGCCAACTAACCGCATTTACAGAGATACACCACAGGACCTAAGTGAAAGCAGTTGAGCAGCGACCTGCAGGCATTTGTGTGCCTCAGGGTGCTGTTTCCAGGGCTACGGCCTCTATAAACCCTCTGTGCTTTCATGGCCCCTGGAATGTTTTTTGTATGTTGGATGGAGGCAAACAGCAGTAATGAGCTGCTCACAGAGGCTTTGGTTAACCAAACTGTAATTTAGGGACTAAAATGTACCTCTCTCATCACTATTGAGTATTTGTTTACCACAGTTAAACTCTAGTGTTTCGAGGGAGAGAGAGAGAGAGAGAGAATTTAACTATTGCTATATTGCCCTTTAGAATGACCATGTGCTCCTGTATATAGATCTTTACATTAAACGGGACTTTGATCATCATCAAAGTTTCAGGACTTTGATGATGATGATGGGTCTGCTGATGTTGACAATAATGTTGCCCATCATTTGAAATGCAACTACTATATAGTTCCTTTAAATACTGTCTAACTGGGGCACTCGGTAGGTTTTGGAACAGAACCAGAGGCCTGCAATGCTGATTAAATACAGCTAGTAGGTCTGGTGCTGCATATTTTAACTTTCTTTTTTTTTATTTATGCTGACAGTAGTAAATGAAAGAACAATATTGAGTGGATGGCATTGTTTATCTGCACTTCATATTAATGCCAGTAAGAGAACTGTATTCTCCTCCTCTGGGTCTCGTTATACTTCAGGGAAAAGACACAGAACAAAAGAAACACATCTTCCATCTTAAATTTTGATGTGGAATCTGATTGAGCAGATTTATACAGGACTGCTGAAACGTCAGACTGGTAATGATCGATTGAGTGATGTGCTCCAAACAGGAATATCAATGCTGAAATGTTTTTTAGTCTTCCTATTAATAGCCAACATTGATGATTGCTTTAAAAACATGCTTTCCATAGCCACTTCTATTCTACAACAGATGAATGATTTTCTGATGCAGTCGTACGTTTTCAAACTAGGACGAGAAAACAACCTTCTTTTGATTTGAACAGAAGAACTCTTCAATCGACACCCAGCGGAAGCTTCAGGAAGTTAACCGTTAATATTTCAACATCTTCAAATGACTTCAGCTGAGAATTGTTTGTACGTTTACATGTGTTTTTCTGCAGAGTCTCGATCTGTTTCTTTAGTTTTCTCTTACGTTCATTGTAGATCATCTGGATCCAACAGGATCATGTTTATTAATATGAAGTCTTGTGAATATTTAGATGTTGTGAGAGGATCTGCTGTCTGCGTCAGTGATTTTGCTTAAACTCTGTTGTTCTTTGAAAACTCTGGATTTTCTCGTTGCTTTCAAACCTCTCCAAGTGTATCAGGCTACAGCGATACTGCTCACTTTTCAGCGCAAAACAACTTCTGAGGAGAATTTGCCTTTGACGACTAATACATATTTAACACAGAGGTGGAACATTTTAATAGATAGTGTCAACTTTTGTGAGGGAGTCTTTCTGATGAATTTTACATTAGGCCGGTTTTTGTACTCCACTGAGTGACTGTTATTTCCCCAAAGGATTCGGTGATATACTGAAAGACTTTTACAAGCAGCTTTGTTCTGGTAGTGAACATGAGACAATGAAACTGGAGCCCTGATGTCTACTTCAGTAACTATAGGAGCGTGACATGTCGTCAGTGGATGAGTCCTTCCAATCAGAAACAGTGTTGTTGACAACACACAGTGCTGGGGTTCATTTCTAATGTTTTTCAACCTGCCTTACATTTTGAGTCTCCACATTTTGAGCTGCTTTTAATTTCAGCTGAACTCTGCTGTCAGAGAAATCTGCTGGTTAAACAGGATCAGACACAAAACAGTGATAATGTTAATAAACTATAACTAATCATTTAATGGTGCTGAATGAGAAAGCAAAATGGGCATATTAGCTGTGTGAAGAGAAGAGAAAATCATTTTTGTTTCCTCACTATTGATGTCAAAGGTTGTGCCTGTAATCAAACTGTATTTCAGTGTTAATTCTTTTGCCAGCAGGTGACTTTCTGACAAACTTCTCGAACTTCTGCTGTTGTTTGTGCTTGTTGAAATTGTCAGATTGTTGAAGAATTTTGCATGTTGTTGGGCCTGTATAATTTGTGGTAATAATAATACTTGAGTTTTATCACATTTGTATTTGAAGCTATTTTGGTACAGTGTTGGGTAAAATCAGACGAGTGGTTTAGTCTTTTAGATAAGCTTGTGGATTAGTTTTCTGATATCCCTCAAAATGTTTTTGTACAATGCACAACTGTGTATAGAATGAGGTTCATATATTGTGTTGCATGACCTCTCGGTACCGTAGGCTGATTATTAAGGGGTCAACGCAGTCATACAGTAAGATACAGTAGGTGCAGCAGTCACAGTTTCCTACTGCCAAGTGTTTCTTTTGTGGTTTACGAGATACGAGAGCTGAATGCTACAGAATCAGGCCTGAGCTGATAGTCTCAGGTGTGCTGCTCTCTGTAAAGACTGCTATGATCAGATTAACCTGCATGTTACACGAGGATCATTTTTCCTTTAATGTTGAGCTTTAGTTGCGGCTGCATGTGTTTTGCAGCGATTAGCGCCGACGTGTTTGATTGACAGCCGATTCCACGATAGCCGCGACGTCATTTCAGCAGCAATTTTGTCTCCTGTTATTGTGTATTTTGCGGTTTTGAGTTTATGTGGATTTGATTTAGAAAAGTTTGTTTACCTCAGCTGGAAGCGAACACAGAATTGAAGGAATCTGTAATCTTAAAATGCATTTTCAACTCTTGCATCTTTTTTCCAGTTGGTTGTTAAAATTGTGTTTTTGGAGCCAGACAGACATTTCGACTCCCCAAACTTTGCTTATTGTTTACATATCAAAAATGTGCATTTTTAGGGGGAAATAACGCATTACAAGAGGGCCTATTTGAAAACACTCCATGTCGCCTGTGGTGAGCTGTGGAGCCACACTTGGAGAAGGAAACCAGAGTTGAGGAGCAGCGCCAGTGCAGCGTCCAGTTTTCCTCACATTCCGGACATTTTTACATTTTGTTTCCCTTCTAGCCCTTGTGTGGATCATATTATAAATATTTTAAAGTGGTGTTCTGCATTCCGGCTGAGGTTAAATCAATAAAGTGGGCCGGTTTTGGCTGCAGCAGGTTTATGAACAGGTAAACTCTTGATAAACGCACTTAACTCTTCAGTACTGAGATCACTTCACTACGGCACAATCAGTCACTCGACTGTCAGTGATCACATATCTGAAGATTTCATATGTCCCCCTAAAACCGCCACAGGCTGTAACTGCAGGCAGCACTCTGATATGACCTGATACGTTTAGCAGAATTATAGCATGAAGTAGAGTTTCATATTGAAAGAAATGGCTGCTTGGGATTGTTGGTAGTCTGTTTATACAGGATATTTGTCTTCAGCAATATCCTTCCTCTGCCTTGCCAAATGCTCTTCGAAAGCAAATAAGAAATGGAGGAGGTATGATGAGGCATTTTAAAAGGCTCTACAGTAATGTGCCTGTGTTTAAGTTTCTGAGAGTGATTGAATGTTTCTGATGCAGCAGTTAGTGTTTTAAACATAAGTAGAGCAGTATTGCATATTTGTGGTGTAGGTCCAAAAGTTTAGTAAATATATATTTGTTTATATAAGATTATTATGAATAAAAAGTCTGTATGTGTATGTCATTAGTACATGCTGAATACTAAAGAATTCAGTTAATCTTTCACTTTTAACTTCCCACTCAATCGATAAGAAATGATATTGTTACATTATTTCCCTTTATTCAAGTACATCTGTCTTGATCAGGTCTCGTGATATGATGACTGTGTATTGCAGAGATGCTCTGAAAGGCATCTGTAGTTTATGGGACAGAGAGCAATTCATTATCTGAGCTGTTTGTCTGCATTCCAGCTCTATAATCTGCCTTTTTAAATACACTTCCATCAACCATTGGCAACATCCCTTACACACAATCTCCTGCCTGTGAATTCTGTTTTTATATAGATTTCCATCAGCGACTCTTTAAACAGTGATGTATCGGAGGCGCTGGGCTGGCTGGCTATGATTTAAAGATGCTTTGTGGCCACTCTGATCGATTGTTGACTGAGTTTTCATGTTCCAGAAGTCCAGTCTCTTCGCGTTTGAGGAATATTTATTGTTTCCCCACTTTGAATGTTGTGTTTGGCTGACTGAGACTCTGGTTAAGTGTTTGATTATTTTCTAAGACGTTCCCTCCAGGTTTGTGTGAGACGTCAATGGGTTTCTTTGTCATGTTGGATATAGTGTGTGTGGCACAAGGTCTCTGTGAGAGAAGTGTTTCTTTATACAGCAAAGATGAATTGTCTCTTCATGTCACTTCTAGCAAATTAAAATAAAAATAAAGTTAGAAAAAATATTTTAAATATTTATTTTTAAATGAAATGCTTTCTTTAATTAACACAACCAATATCACAACATTTGCTAAAATTTAATAAGTGACCTTAAAATGCAACTTGTGTTTAACCGTTTTTATATTAAAGTATTTAAATATGCAGTTTTTTAATTTTCAGTTATCTCAGAATTTTGAATCACACTATGTAACTATATTAAGGAGAAGAGCAAAATCCTGTTTTGCATGTATTGCTCTGGTGCACTTGAGGTGAACTTCAGCAACACTGTCTTTTATATCACATTACATCCTCTGAGGAAGCAGAGCTTCTGTTTTCATGTCATTCTGTCTGTAATGTGTCTGACTGCATTTTCTTTTCTGCTTTGATAAGCAAGAAGAAGAAAGTGGAAGTCTTATCATAGATTGTGGTGTGAATATGAGCAGGTGGTTATAGACTTAGATTTGTGTTAAGGAAACGCATGTGGTTGGTAAGATGCTGTGATTTGGTTTTAATGTGTCGTGCGTGGCAGAACATTTTTGATCCTTCTGTTGCAAGAACGCTGTAATAAAAACATCTGATCGGAAAGACATCTTTAATGTGAAAACCAAAATAAACACAAGCTAGGTTTTTATCCTGATATAAAGCAGTGAAGAGTGTCTGAAACACACAACCAAAGAAAAAAAAATCTCTTTGCGAGTTTAGCTGAGATTGTTAGAGACATAACCGTCGATACGGAAACATTTCTTTGACTAAATTAGCTTGGGATTTTTTCAAAACAAAATAAAACCGTGCTGTCTCTGACTGCAGTTACTGAATTTCATGCACATGAACTCTTTCTAAGAAGCTGGATGTATAAAAGCTGCTCAGTTAGTCCCTCTAATGTTAGTGTTGTTCTTCTAGTGTGAACCAGAGCTGTGATATCTCTGAAACCACCTCTGAAACCACCTCTGAAACTAACTTCTGATCGGTCAGTGACGCTTCACAGAACCTGCCAAGAGTTTCTGTACCATCAGTGTGTGTGACAGTGTGTGTACCTGAAGCATGCTTTACTGTTATCATGCTTTATTTACCAGACTAACACAAACTGTTCAAGATATATTATTATTATTATTACAATTAGTTATTAAAAAACACACAAAGTTAACAAAGTTTCCCTCTCAATATCTCAAATAAGGTGGTTCTAGACATTATTTTGGTATATAGTATATATGAATAATTTGCTTTATGAAATGATGGAGAAATGAGTTTGTTTAGCTTATACAAATGAATTTCTGCTATTTAATGATAATATTTTGTTTCGCTGTTTCCATGCTGGAGCCTCTACATTTACAATTAAAACTAAGATGTTAAGTTTTCTCAGAGCTTCTGAAATGTTTTGATCTCGTGATATGATGTTTAGTCTGTGTGTAGTGCATATGTTCTCTAATAAATATATAAGCATGAATTATTACGAGCCCTTACATTACAGTTCTCTGATTTCACTGACTGCTGACGCAGCTCTTGTGTGTTTGAGGAAACGTAAGAGATATTTTGCGTCTCTGGGGTGTTTTAGGGTCTCCACGTTTATTGTCTGATGTGTTTCAGACCGACAGTACTGTAAGAACAGAATCATTTTCTGTTGACATAGTGGCGCATGTGGCGTCTGATAAGATTGCCTGACTAGATTTGGATTTGCTTGTTTTACATGTTAGTATATTTTGAATAGCTGAGGTATTCAAATGCATTTTGCATAGATGTGTTTTACATGTGTTGTATTATGCTGGACTTCATTTTCAGTCAGGGAGTTTTTCTTCTTACAGTATGTTAATGTTGAACGCTGAGGCATTTTAAATAATATTTCTGCAGTTTTAAAAATATTCATTTAATTGACTATTTAATTTTCACATTTTAAATGTATGTTAAATGAAAATGAATGAAAATAGTTTTGCATGTTTGCTTTAGTGTATTTGATTAGATAAACAGCATTGCCTTCATTGCCCAGATTTGAAGGACATTTAACCGACATTTAACATGAACTACATTTAATATTCATTTCATTCATTTTGGACTGAAGTTCTCCACATCTTGTTTTAATGAAGCTCTTTAAATTGAACCAGAGTGAATGTTTATCCGTGCTGTAGAGTTTTTCTTTTTCCTCATCGCTCCACATATGTATTTTTACGTTATCCAAACATTTCAGCATTTTAGCATGTTTTTGAACGTAAACACAGCAACTGTTACCCTTTCTGAAGTGGCTTTCTGTGCCGTACTTTGCGCTAGATGTTATCAGACGAGTGTGTGTGGATGTGATTGGTTACTGACCCCAGGCTGGAGTGTTCACAGAGACTGACTTCTGTATGACCCCACACTGAACCACAGCACACTCAAATGAAAATAATTTTTGTAGCACTTACCCCAGAAAAAGTTCTGCTGGCATTGATTCACCGAGCTGAAAAGACTGTTGGACGCCATAGCCACACGTGAATATCCTCAGATTTCTTAGTTGGAGGTCCTGGTGACCCTTGAAGTCCTAAACTGGGAGCAGAAATCATATCAAGGCATCTGTAGGAATGACACTAAGCAAGCAGACACATAAGTGAGCGCGAGGAGCTGCGGACCGGCAGCAGCGCATGTGCTCTGTGTATACACTCAGTTTGTGTACGGCCGCATGTTTTGCAGCAGTCTGCAGCTGAGGAGAGTGTTCAGGCACAGATATCGGTTGGAAACAGAATAACGGCTATACTAGTGTGGTTAGTACTTACAGACTTGTTGCGTCTCTGTGACTGGGGTTGACCCGCTCTGATTAACCATTTACTCCCCACTGGCTCCCTCCTGTCGTCCTGTGGAAATCTCGCGCACCGCACTTGTGGTTCTGTGGTTGTTTGTGAGGGGAATGAGACATTCTCATCATCCAGAAACGTGTAAGCTTTAAAACGCATGTTTCTTCCCTCCTGATGGGCTGTTACTGGAGAGGCGGGGTCATGTGATTGCTGACATCAGAGCAGGGAAGTGAGGAGGGTGCAGCCCTCTCGTCAGTGGTCCTGAGTTTCCCACTCTCATCCGGAGGTGCAGCACCAGCCTCTGTGACTCTGACAGGAAGGGGCCGGATTTTCAGCTCACTGGAAGGCAGCACATGTGGAAAGCACTTTCTCCCCTCACTCAATCTTTCCACATTGTTATCACAGCAGCCCATTAAATGACCGTCCTGCTCCTTTTCTGACACGCTTTTCTCCAGTGCTGTTTTTCAAATACATCTCTTTCCGTTTGTTTTCTCTGTAAGATCTGTTCGGTCTCCAGGTGTGTCTGTGTAAGTTCAGGTCTTTTTATGCGCAGGGAATGAGTTTTGCATGGACAAGCACTTGTTTCTGCATTTCTTATACACTTATTTCACGTACACTTCCTAGAGTCAGTTTGGTCTGAAGACTACTGTGTTGTGAAATGGTGCTGCATATGAACATAATGAAAATCTCAGCTTACAGGAAGTGCCACTGTTTCATCCATAGACCGTTTCCTGATCTACTTTTCTGCCGGGGTGTCCGAGAACAAGCCTGATCAGGGAGAACAAATGTAGGCTTTTAATTGCTTTTAATTTTTATTTAACCACAAGAAAGCCATGCACTGTTTGTACATAGATTTTCTATGCAAATGAAGCTTGTTATTGTAGTTTACAGACATTATCGCTCTTTGCATGACTGGTACATTTTGTAGTGATCATGGCAGCAGTAGATGTAGCTAAAAAAGGCACTATTCAGTCTTAATGAGTTTTCTCTATGTTATCATACTGTACGTAACGAAACTTCAGCTAATTCGGCCAGTGTTTCCTGACGCAGGTTTTGCTCTCTGAACACTTTGTGAATATCTTTTTGTTGGGCGAGTCTTGGTGGTGTAATGTGAGCAGGACGTCACTGAGGTCTGTGAACAAACACAGTGTGGATGCCCTGTTTCATTGACGAACACACAGAAACAAACACGGCTTCAGATGCTAGAACATTATTTAACATTCCGTTCCATTATTAGCTATTGTTATGTTAGTTCAGTGCTGCCTCACTGTTAAAGCCGCAGTCTATAGATGGCATCAAATCCTATCAGAGGTCACATCTGTGTTTAAATTCAGTCAGTATTATCAGTTGGGCCTTTTTGGTAGGGCGTGAAATTGTTAATGGTTTTGTCATCACATGTGAACACACACAGGGTCTTTAATCCGGTTATTTTACCTTCTGTGTCTCTCGTTCTCTGGTTAGCTTTACACTTTTTTTTTGGTGTTTTTTTTTTAATTGCAGCTCAGAACTAAATAATAATAATAATACTGATCTTCCTGAAAACGCTTAATGTTCCACTTTATCTGGTCAGATATGTAAAAGAAAGTATAAATCTGTTTTCTCCACCCGTGCAGCCATTATTATGTCATTATAAATGAAACCATTTTAGAAATGGAATGAAGTGTTCAGACGCTCTCTCATCATTCTGCAGCTAGTGTTCAGACTAGTGTTCGTTCTGCTGAACAGTTAGAAATGGGTTGAACATTTCAGTCGTCATGTGTACTGCTCAGTAGTTGCTAATTTTCTTCAGTTTATTTGTAAATTATTAGTATTAGTTTACTGGTTTGATATGTCTATATTAAAAAGAATGTCTGTGTATGTATATGTGTAAGTGTTGCTGTATACACAGACATATATAATATAAGAACATACAGACACAACAGCCAAACTAACAGAGTGATATTGGTCAAAGTCAGGAAAGACAAGGTGTGTAAATTCAAGACTTTCCTCACTAGTTATATTTGCATATTCTGTGTGGTTAACAGAATTTAAATCAGCGGTGCAACTGGTCATCGCTCGGACCAGAACTCAATATGAATTGTATTCAAATCATGAACGTGAGGCTGCTGTAAACCCGTGCGTCAGCAACAGAGATGAATCTGTGGGGTTATTGTCACAGCTCACTCATGCTGATTTTGAGTATATGCAATGCATTGGGCTATAGATGATACTGACATATAAGTGTCAGATGAACACAATGACTTCATTTGATTGGGAATAAAAGAGTTTGGTTCTGTAGAGACAGCAAATGTTTTAACTCTTCTTCTGAAACCCAGCAGTGTGGAATTAATCATGAGACTCCAGCATCACTTGTGTTCCGGAGAGGATAAAACTGTGGAACGCTTGATTGGAGATTATTTAGTATCAGTGTTTAAATTTGATAATCGCACACACACACACACTGAACACACACACACACTGAACACACTAGCAGTTATAGGTCTGAAATAAGAGCAGAATGTTGTTTTTTCTGAGTGTTTTGACTGGACTGATGTCTCGTTTGACTTCAGTGCTTTAACACTCTCTGAAGTTTTCTGGAAATATCAGTTATTTACTCTTGATATCACCTCTGTGTATTTTTCTCCTCTGTGAGGTGTTGCTGTTTTTCCAGCGTCAGGTCACTAGTCGCTGTTTTATGAGCATATCGAGTCCTGCTTGGCGTGACTTACGAGAACAAAACACTCTGATCTATTTAAAAAGACAGTTCTTATTTCAGTAATGTTCTGTTTATCAGATACACACGTGGGTGTAAGAATGATGGAGTTGTTTTTATCACAGTGGGTGTGTGTAGTAATACCTCATATCAAGTATTGAGTTCTGTTGATAGAATGAAGACATTTGGGCTTTATTTTGTGATGCCTCCAGCAGGTTTAATGAGCTGTTTTTAATGTTTTCTGAAGAAAGTGTATCTGGTGGTTTTTGCATGTGTTACAGCATGTTAATTTTAAACTTTTAAACATAAACTTTCAATGCACGTTTAAAGAGGTTCAAATGAATCAATCAAACTAGTTAAGATTTCAAAACAGGAGTAATGTGTACATTCATAACAAATGAAGTCTAGAATAGTTTGTTAATGTGGTTGGAAAGATTGAGTTCTGAAATGAGCTTTATTTAGTTTAATCAGTGTAACAGAATCTTATTAGGATCTTAAGGGTGGTTGAGTGTCCAGCTAAGGGAATTGTGTAAATGTTACAGCTGCTTTTGTTGGAGGATTACATGCACTGTTCTGATGATACTGTAATGCAACCTGTGGGTTTATTATTAAATACAACAGCTTCTCTTCGTTGACAAATCTCTCCAGACATCTGCAGTGGCTTTACGTTTGGGCTGATTCTAGTACCTGACATTAAGGCTGCACAGTTTGTCAAAATTATTAAAACATTAATTTTAAAAAATTATGTATAGCCCTACTAAACAGACATGCGTATGTTATGTTTTAGATAATATACCTCCACCAGGCTGCTTAACTAGAAAGACCATCTGATCAGTTAAACAGTCATAGATCAAATTCTTTTTAAGCATCTCTCACACACAGAACACACTGACATCAAATGTACAACAAAGAATCAACATGTCTATTGTGTGTCTGTTTCTAAGTTAAGCATTAACACGCTTTCTTCTTTTAGATACTTTCAGTAAATCCAGCAAGATTAACTTCATCGTTTTGTACATGCAACACATGGAACATTATCTAGCATGAATCTGGCAGCAGTTTTCGTAGCCGATTCCCTAAATAATTTGTGATTCATATGAGATTATTCCTGGTGAGCCACGCTGCTTCTGTGGCCGTCGTGCAACATGCACAATGCTGCACATATGAAGACAAGCTGTTGTGGAGCGATGATGAAGAGAACCGGTCCATCGCTGAAGGCCCTGACGCCGGGCAGAGGTGCTGTCTGAGGCAGAGGTTCAAGAATAAAGACGTTTCTTGCTGCTGAAAGCAGGCACGTGTTGTGGTTTTCTGTGATCTTCCAGAGTAAATCTGTCCCTCTTTTACCCCCACAGTGGTGACCAAACTGTGGGATTATCCCCTAAAGCACATTTCTGCCCTCAACCTCATCAGCACTGCAGTTAATTATAAAGGTTGATATCAAAGAAAATGAATCCCTCTAATGTTTCTTATTGTAGAAAGATGTTTCCCTGTACAAAATGTGTCAGAACGTTCAAACTGAAATGACAGTGTTGTTGTTATTTTCCTGTCAGGTGTTAAATTTACCATCAAATTCCTCCTGTTTTTTTTGTAATCATTTGTGCTGGTTTGTCTTGTAGGTTTCAAGGTTAGAATTATTAGACTTGCTGCTGTTCATTAGACCTGCTGCTGAAACTGCAGTTGCTTTAATGTTACTGTAGGTTATAAGCTGATACAGACTGTTTTGAGGCATGTGTCAGCATTTGTATTTGTTGTATATGAAAGTTATAGTGAAATTGTAATTGTATCGTTTTCTTTGTGGATTCTCTGAAGTGGCCGGTCAGTTTGATTCCTTTATTTAATTGATTCAACACAGACTCTTACTCCACAGGAAACTTCTGCAGCTCTTTTATAATATTATGAGAGTGAGACGGTTGTAAATTTACCTTTGACAAAGATTTCACTTTCTGTCCCCACGTGGTTGGTAAAAGTGAGGACGCATGTGCTATTTCACACACTCATTTCTCTTCCTGCACCTTTCACTATCTGCGGTTTTTACAAATTTAAAATAACCAAACAATGTTGCTATGGCCTAGAAAATACATTTCAGCCAGTTGTGACGCAGTATTTTTAGATATGCTTGTATGATATGATTGTTCTCAGACATCTGTGGGTGCTGTCAGGACATGAATGCAGTGATCAGTAGGTTAAAGTCATGTCAGCCTGCTAATAACTTGTTTATTCTGGTGACTTTATACACACTCTGAAAATGAAGGTGCCAAGAGCAATTCCACAGAAGAACCAGTTTTAGCTTACAGAAAATTTTAGCTTAAAGAACATTCTGTGAGCAGGAACATTCTGTGGTTGTTCAAGGTTCTTTATGGTTCTGTGCAGCCTGACAAAGAACCTTTAGGAACCTTTAATTTTAAGTGTGCAGTAGGGATGAGAAAGTGTTTTAATAATGAAAAGATGGCATCACCTTTAATGTAAGTTCAAATCAAAACACCTTTCTGACTGTAACTGTCTCACTGTAACTCATGATCTGTGTGCTGTACAGAAAACTGTAAATTGGGAGTGAGTCAGCTTCCTGGTTGGCTGAGGTTTGGTGTTGAAGCAGGACTGGTGTAATATGAAGAACAGGTTTGAGAAGATGAGAGAACAGAAGCTGGTTGGCTCTGGACTGTGATTGCTGTGAATCACGCTGGCTAACTCCACGTGGGCATCACACATATGGAAACACTGAGAGAACGCAGACTTCTGCAGAAGCTTTTATAAACAGGACTAAGCTGGCATTAGAGATGGTTTCAGTTTTCTGCTGTTGTTATGTTGCATTAACAGGGATGTAATTAACCCCGACCAAAAACACTTCCAGCACAATTCCTTGTGTTTTTTTATAAATGCAGTATGTTTCAAAACTGTATTATTAAAAAGGAATTCTCATACATGTATCTGAAGAGGACTTTATTTCATTCATTTCATGTCTGTACAGCTTTAATATTTCAGGTTTGTACCGTACAGTATGAGTCCCACATTATCACCAAACATAAAAGAACTCCTGAGCACTCCTGAGCTGTAAATGAGAAATGTCTGAGCAGTAAACCGTTTCCTCTGGGTTTATTAGTGTGAATGTTTCCTAAGCTTATGTTGGTTGTCATGGAGACTCTTGCGTGCTGTTCGTTTTCCTCCCTGACCCCAAGTTTGTTAGTTAAAATCCAGTACTCAAATAAACTGGGTTGTGACCCGAATGGTCTGTCCGGGGACGAGGCGGCAGGTGCTGTGGGTGTCTGTGGCTCAGGATGTGGCTTTTGCTAAAGTGATTGTTGTAAACAACAGAGACAGGAGGCTCATGACACAGGACGGCAGGTATTGTGTTTTTCCTCTTTGACTTTGGATAGTAGCTCCCATCAATAACACACGACTCACGCTGTTTTGTGTTTTTACCCATATCATGTGCAGATACACATTCATATATTCTCATATCAGAAGCTGCTTTCAGGTTTGTCACTATTACACACTTTCTGTGCCAGTATTAGCCCGTAACCGAACATTTATGAACAAAGTCATTTAAAATAAAATGAGGGCCCTCGAGGCCCTAATACAGTGTAATATTTTCACTACAGTAAAGGGGTGTTGTTAGTTACTTGGGTTAGGTTACATGTTTAAACACAAAGTAGGAAGTGGAGTAAATTGTTTTAGAAAATGGATATGTCTTATATTTGTGTGTATATTTAGAATTTTTTTTGTTGATGTAGTTCATCTGTGAAGTCAGATTCGCGTGGTTCTCATGGCTGTAGTGTCAGGCAGATGTTGGCAGGGTGTGGTTTTGTTGCCATGTTTTTTAATTCACTGTTAAAGTTCTAATGACTGGTAAACACAGAGCTGTTCAATGTGTCGCTCTAGCCAGGGACAGTTTCCTGTGAAATGGTTTTATATTGCCAGTTTACAAGATCCATTCATTTACCTAAGAACATTCTTAAAATTTACGAGTTCAGTTCTAAGAAAACCCCAAACTTCATAACAGAAAAATATAATTAAACAAGCAGCTAAAAGTCTGCAAATTCTCCACGTGGTGGAAGGTTTAAAAAGCTTCTGAAAACATTTCGCCAGCAGAATCTGATGAGATTTTTTTAAGTGTTGTTTTTCTGTATTTTAAAATGACCAATACTGACCATATCCTGTTATTCAAGTGCTGGGATCTTTATGGCATTGTTACAGATATGAGTAAAACATAAAGATTTCCTGCATGTCATTCTCAAATCATGACTGAACGCATTCTAACGCAACACACAACTGTGTCATTCTGTTAGTGGCATGATATTTTTGACATTGTGGTCAGGTGGGTGTGGTTCGGACCCTAATTTAACCATTTGCTGCGGTCTGTTGTAGGTGTAATTTTGTTGTGCTGCAGGCTGTCTTGCAGTTCATTTTCTGCACACAGAATACATCTCACATCTGAGAGAGCTGTTCTCAGATCACATGCCCTAATGTAAATGTTGATTCACCAACAGTCTGACCATCCGGAAAAAGCCAAGACATGCCAGGAACAAAATAAATCACAGCTCTTCCTTCAGATGAAGAAGATATGTTGAGTTTGTGTGGTGACCTACAATTAATTCATATTTCAGTGACAGAATAACCCAGCTGTCAGAACCAGAAAAAAAACTAATGATGGCATAAACTATACCGCAATTTTGCTGCTATTCACTGTTAATACCGGTGGCAACTATATGTTACTAATTAAAAGTTTGGACACATCTGCTCATTTACTGTTACTCAGAAATGTGGAAAATAATAAAGGCATCAAAAAACAAATTTTGAAGTGTTGTAGTTGAATTTTTGCTTTTTTTAACCAAAACAGCTACAGACTGCTGCAGGTTCAGGAATGGTTCAGGAATGGTTCAGGAATGGTTCAGGAATGGTTCAGGAATGGTTCAGGAATGATTTCACAACAGTGTTGAAGAGGTTCTCGTGTGTGGGACTATCTGTTATTATTGAAAATATTTACAGTTTTACTTCTGTCATGAGATTGAATCATGTGAATTGTGACTATTACCGGGTACATCATTATTTGTGGAACTGACTGCTGTCTATGTTGTTTGTGGCAGCAGTGGACAGTGATATCGTGGAGAAGCTGTTGAGTTGTTTGTGGCAGCAGTGGACAGTGATATCGTGGAGAAGCTGTTGAGTTGTTTGTGGCAGCAGTGGACAGTGATATCGTTGAGAAGCTGTCGAGTTGTTTGTGGCAGCAGTGGACAGTGATATCGTGGAGAAGCTGTTGAGTTATTTGTGGCAGCAGTGGACAGTGATATTGTGGTTATTGTAAGTGATGTGTCAGTGTCTTTCAGCTATAACAGTCTGCTGAGCAGTTCAGTTCTGCTGTTGGTTTACTTTGCCGTTTTGTCGTCACTGCTTCAGAATGTAAACATGTCAAAAGCTGACATTTCCAGTGCTAGATTTGATCCCATTTATTTAATTGGCAAGGCACACAATGACAGTTCTAGCTTTTGACATGTGGGAAAATAACCACATTAAACAGTTTAGATGCCAAAAATACTCACAGCCAAAGGAAAATTCAAAGCCACAAGCCAATCTGTGTATCAAACTTATTAAGCTTTGTAGAAGTATGAAAGAAACGTACACGTGTGTGGTCATGTATGTGTGTGTGTGTACTGTGGGTGTTCATGACTGCTGCTCTGTCAGCAAGCCCTGCTTTTCTTTCTGATGTGTTTCAGCAGAACAGTAATGCGTGTATTTATTAATGCATTTTGTTTTAGTCTCAGGTTATGAAGAAGACAGACATTTTTTCCTTAGAATAATGTGCATCATGAGTAATTCACAGTAACACCAGGAACATCTTTTAAAAAATGTTTAGTTTTATGCTGTCTTAAATGAGGTTAGTTAACTAACTAATCAGCTGGTTAATGAATGAATATTTTAAATGGTATTTTTACAGTCAAACTTTATTGTTATGCTGTAACTGTGTCGTCAGTTGTGGAAATGGAAAAGTTTTACTGGAGAACCCAAATTGGTAACATAATTAATATTTTTAAATATATAATATGCATAACATTCGCATCTAGTCTGTTACATGGATAAAAGATACAGGTCTTTTAAAACGTTTACTCCCTGTTCTTCTGAGTTCCCTCCTTCCAGCCGTGTGTATTGTGATATTTTGATAAGTGAAGGTTCTGTTTAGTTTATTTCTAACTTCAGTTCAGGTGCTCTGTATGCTGTGACTGTTCAGTGAAACACCCCCAACACAAACCGCTTTAAACTTCACAGACTCCTGATTCTTTATCTCTGCAGACAGCAGAGCTTTAAATGTGATTGGGAATGAGGGAAACGTTACATGTCAGTAGTCACTTATCTTTATTAGGATGTGTGGTTTGCAGGCCGCATGTGTTTATGATGAAGGATTTCTGCAGAGAACTCGGCAGGTTCACATGTTGTCCTGCACTCAGCTGCTTTCAGCACAACATTGACCTCAAATGAAAGTGTCATGACAGGTTCTCAAAATGAACGGTCTGTTCTTGTGCACTCAGACCTCAACACAGAAACCCTAGATTGTGATTTTTGTGCTGGTTTTTTGCCTGGTATCTTCTCTTATCTAGTATTTCCTGGACATGTTAAATCACTTCAAATAGAGTAAAACAGAATAGAAATTGTATTTGTTGCAAATGTTGTACAGTAGCTGATAATGGTGCAGATATAAGTAACAGGGTGGAATGTGCAATACTATATACACTTAATCTTTTATGATAACATACCCATCCAAACAATAAACAGCATTGTGTGAAAACACAGTTACAGTCGCAAACGGCAGCTCCCAGGTATACTGTATAGAACACGGCACACTCTGAAAAACATTCAACTCTAGAACGTTCTGTTTCAGTTCCTATTCCAGAATATTTCAGAAACGATCCTTCAAGAAATGGCTCTATTTGGTTGGTCAAACTCAAATAAGCGGTCGGTAATAAGTGTTGAGGGTCGCTTGCCAGTGCATTGAACAAAATAACAACCTCGTGCTTTCACTTACCACTGGAGCTACCACAACTGTTTATTTTAGCAGACCGTATCTGCCAGTAACTGAGTCTTAAACAGAGTTTTTGTCGTTTAACAGTGTGGAGTGTGTGTCCATTAGATTGATTTGTGTTTGCTCATGAAGGAGCAGTCAGAAAGTTTTCTCAATGAAATGAGATGATACAGCCAGACTTTCCTCCATTCACTTCTGTTTATACTCGTGTTGCATTTGTACCTGATGATCACAATTTGAGTTTAGTCAACTTTGACCTGTGAATGTACAGGAAGTGTGTGGATGGAAAAGATGCAGTAAGGCTCTAAACATCTCAGACTGATTACTTTTTGAATTTATTTCTTTAAAAAAAGCACATTATGCTGCCCATATTTGTTGAGAAGTGTGAAACATTTTAGGGTGTCAGTAAGTCAAGGTGAAAAGCTGTCTGGACCTCATATCACTTAATATTGTGACATACAGCAGGTCCATTCAAATGAGCAATAAAAGAGAAAGATGTGGAGTGGCACTGATGGATGAGGCTGAAATGCTTTATTAATATTCATAAAATACAAAGACTCAGTTTTGATTCTATGTTCTAGTGTTTTTACACCTCATGCAGATACAGATTTTTAGCTTGTCATAAGCCTAGACTTCCTCATCACACAGATTAGACCTCAGAATAATGTCCATGCGCTTGAAATCTCTCTTCACGTTTGTTTTGCAGGTCTGGAGATTTGCTGCACACTGTCTGAAAATAGTCCAGGTTCACATCAGCCCCACCCATCCCTATAAACACCCGTGAGCCTGGAAAACACACACACACACACACACTGTAAATATATTTTAAAGAGGAAAAGTTCTGGATAGAGTGTTAAGTCTGGTCCAATGGTAACGGAAAGGTTTCTGGGGCCGAAATTAGATCCACAGAAAAAATTCTGATTTTCTGGTTTATACTGTAACTGACTTTATATTCTGTGCCTTTAAAAATTGACCAACGATATTTAGATTTTTTATTGTCAATCCAAACAATTTCTAAATGTTTTTCTTCTGAGGAACACAGAAGAAGATATTTTGAAGTATGTTGGTAACCAAACAACAGTGGCACACAATGACTTTCATTGTATGGRCRTAAAACCACGAGAAAGACTTTCTCAGAATATCGTCTTTTGTGTTCCAACGAAAAAAAGACTATAAAAAAATAATAATAATTGGGTGAAATTAAGTTGGTGAATCCTTTAAAGGTCAAGATGAAAATTGCAGAGCAGTCCGTTTGTGGTTGAAAGAGCCCTGACAAGTCATCATCAGAAATAAAAGAAAATAGTTTTCTGGACTAGTAAGTTGTTTTATTTGTTGTAAAAGGTGACCTGTGTGTGTGTCTTTGTTAGTAAATGTAAATGTTCTGATTTGGGCATCATGCTCACTTTGGGTTGGTCACTGTGACAGTTTATTATTGTATTTTGTGTAAGTTGTTTCCAGGATACGAGGATGTTTTCTTCCAGTGTTGTGATGTCAGACTGCGTGACTGTGTTTAAGGATGACGTGACAGTGTAGAAACGTCCTTCATCCTCAGCACATTGTACTTTGCTTACAGCCATTTGCTGACTGCTAAATGAATTCACAATCATAATTTAGTTTTGGTGTAGCCTGTAACAATAACTCTATGGATTGTGTGGTGTTAAACATTTACCCTCATTGAGTGTAAATCTAATGCCACCACGCAGTGAATACAGCCGAGAGGAGCTGTTGTTTTTATTAGTGGTGCACCCATCACTTTTACTGTACTTCACATTTAGTGTGAGGGATTTAAACAAACCTTGGCAAATTAAGGACTTCAATATTAAGCACGTTTGGTTCCTTCCACTGTAGCTGGAAATTTCAGGATAGTCTCAGACTGAAAGGGCCTCTGTTGACATGCTGCTTCATGCTGGCTTCAAAGCGTAACCATTTGCCCTGCATTGCGTCTGGCCCCGGGTCCCAGCGGATGAGATGTTTACTGTAAAAATCTCTGATCTTTGCACTGTATTTAAACACTGATTGTTGTCTGGAATCAGGGCTGTCAAATCAATGTGTTTACAGCAGTTACATTGGTCCCTCTGTTTCTAAGCAAATACAGGCAGCTGGTGAGATGGAAAGAGGTGGAGGAGGCCGTCACCACACCACAGGCACATAAACATCAGCAGGCCGCTCTGAACCCAAAATCCCCATCCAAACATTCCACCTATTTTTACAAAGTGATGATGCTGTCTGACATCATGTGTGCACATGGGCTGCCGGTCCCTTCAGTGCAACAGAATCAGGACACAGTTCTTCACCACCAATATGGATGATTCTGTTCATCTCAGTTTAACACTCCTAATATCATCTCCAGATCTATCCAGAAAGATTAATCAGACTCAGCTGTTCCTCTCTGTATTGTCATGTTTTCAGCATCTTTAAAAGCAAGTAATAAAACTCTTGACATTTGTGTTTTTTTTAAATGATGTTTGGTAATAAAATATACCTCTTGAAGCTGTGAGTCTGTTCTCATCTCTCTCGAATGTTAGTGGCTGTGCTGAAAGATGTGTGTATATTGTCTTATTAAGGGCTTCATTCTGTCAACTGCCTTTTCATGAATATTACAGTGATTATAATACTGTCCACTTTATATTATTAGTCTAAACTGAAAGAAAGGTTTTGGGATTCACTTTTAGTGAGTGTGAAAGTGGTTTCTCAGTCTAAGCCACAGAAAGTTATATAATAGTCTTTCTAAAAATTGTATGCTTGCACGTTTCCCCGGTGACTCTCATAGACCCTTGCATGAGACCGCCGCCTTGGGGTTCACACCCAGCTCATCAATCTTGTAAGTGTAAACAACATTTATTACAAAAAGTTTTTCTAACTATAATACTGTAGTCAGGTCTATAAACTATAATCAGGTCATTTGGGGTCAGAAGTTTTGACTAATAAAGGTTTAAGGTAACTAACATGACACGCTGGTGCACATGCAGCCCGTGTTACATCTGCATCTGGAAAATGGTTTTACGCAGCTCTGTAATCAAGTATAAATAGCATCATCGGAGGCTGTCTGTTTTCTCCAGCAAACACTTCAGATGCTTCTCTGCTTTTCCAGCCTTAAGAACTGGAGCACGTTCGTTCCGACCGCTGCAATGCGATACGAGAATTGCACAGAGTTAAGTAAATAACTGCGCTTACAAAGCCAATTGCTTTCACTGCTTAGATAAACACTGCCTGGCTTACACCTTGTCATGCCGTTACCACAAGCAATTCAAAACACTGACTGTAAGAAAGCAAAATTCCCCTGAACATGAACCAACAAACATCACCAGGAATCTGCTGCAGTTTGCTGACACGCTGATATAATTGGTTTTGTTCACAGAGCGCCTTCAGTTTGGAAAGTCGGTAGGAAAGTAATGTGGTAGGGGTCATGCAGCAGGCTGTGACACACTGCGGTACTTTTAACCTTTCACCCCGTAGCTCAAAGCAACTCGCCCTCGCAAAAAAGTAGCTCCTAATGTTCATTGTTTTAACCTTTAGCCTGTTGAGTCAGAGAATGTGGAGCTTCTCAGCCCACCTCACCTCTCATGTTATGCATTTTATTTTACGTGTTCACATTTTTAAAAAACATTTAATTTTTATGAATATTCATTGTTTTTTTCTGCTTTTTCTTTTGAACCCTCAACTCATATAGAAACAGAATATGATGTGAAAAGCACCAGATCGAAATGTCACGATCAATTGGTTTTCTTTGACATGGCTTTTGGGGGCTTACAGTTTATTGCACCCCTTCATGCACAGCATTTTATTTTAAAGATCAATGAGAGTGTGAATGTAGAGGTAGAAGGATGCTGAGGTTGGAACTGTCAGGCAGGAGGTCTAGAGGAAGACCAAAGGATGAGTGAGAGAGGACATGAAGTTAGTTGGTGTGAGAGAAGAGGAGGCAGAGGATRGGGTCAGATGGAGGCAGAKGGTTCGCTGTGGCGACCGCTGAAAGGGAACAGCCGAAAGGAAAAGAAGAATGGAATCTGTTAGAAGTTCTGATGCTTTCACAGCACTCGTCTCCTCTCTTCTGGTTCTCTGTGAGCAGCTGTTGTCCAGGCGGAGGAGGAAGCAGCCCCTCTGCAGCCCTCCCCCACGTGAACATGTTTCTTCACTTTATACATTGATGTAAACTTTCAGCTGTGTGTTTCTGATTGTGGCTCCAGATTTATACAAGCACCAGCTTCCAGTCAGACGGGCAGAAGGCTGTTTGTGTTCCCTCAAAAGCCAGGACAGCTTAAGATCATTTACTGGCTGCCCTCATAGGATGTTGTGCAGGTTCAGGGGTGAAGATATCTCCTCTCTCTACAGCAGGCATGATAAAGCTGTGACATACGCAGAGCGTCATACATGATTGTAATTTCCTCGGTCATAAATATTGTGGAGGATTGATTGTAATTCAAAGGCTTGTGTGTTCTGTTCAGATGGCTTTTGAGCTGCATCTCGGAAAAGTCGTGTATTTCCACCTTTTAACACCTTGTAATGTCCTCTCTGCTTACATATCGCCATGTTTCTCTTTGTCTGAAGTCTCTAAACGACACCGCGTGTGTAGAGTCTGTTTAGTATTAGGCTATAGTACGGCACCATTTCTGTGTTTATTCACGCGGGGCTATAAATAACCTCGTCTCAGCAGTAAACACTAAACAGGACACGAGGGCGATAAGTCTTCATTCATTTCAGGGGATTTATTATTGTTAGCAGAGTCCAGGTGTAGCTCTGATCTCACTGCAACTGTAACTGAAGACCACAGATGTAATAAAACCAAATTACA
Organism: Ambastaia sidthimunki; assembly: GCA_036877625.1. Taxonomy (NCBI): domain Eukaryota; kingdom Metazoa; phylum Chordata; class Actinopteri; order Cypriniformes; family Botiidae; genus Ambastaia; species Ambastaia sidthimunki. Next base: position 16,000 of record JAZGTK010001610.1, on the reverse strand, counting down.
CAATAAATCCTTCCCAAAAGACCTGCAAAACATTCACACTGTGTGTGTGTGTGTGTGTGTACATAAGATATTGAGTGGTTGTCATTTAGTAGCTGGTGATTTATTGTATCTGTCTGAGTTTAGAGTTAAACAGTTGATAAGAATTGAATGTGATGTGAATCCAGTGTCTTTAAAGGGATAGTTCATTCTAAAATGAAACTTCTGATTCATCATTTACACCCTTGTGTCATTCCAAACCTTGTCATTCTCATGTCAAAAAGTCAAACCGTTTTGGAATGACAGGAGTAAATGTAAATGTTCATTTTTTTGGGAACTATCCCTTTAAAAACATTCCAGACTTTTCCATTAGAACACGTATGTCACAGTGTTTGTACTGCAGGCACTGATACCTCAGATCTGCTTGTGCTGTTTGCACTATTTCAGGATGATAAAACACTTGTGAGGGGCACAGAATACCACAGAGATTATTTTCATTTGTTTTTATATTGTTTTTATAATGTATTTATATATTTAAATTTAGGCATTTAGCAGAAAACAAAACGGTGATAAATCGTAAGGAGGCAGTAACATCAGCCACAGTACAGTTATTATTTTGCAGTTTTCATTGACATGTTTCCTGTACAGTAAACAGTGATTTACAGGTTTGTATTATAGTCTTATTATCTTCTCACACTCCAGTAGGATCAGGTCATGGATGGAGATATCAGGTGCACGATTACTCAGAAGAGAAATCCATCCATTTGTTCCTGACTAACAGACCCTCCTGAGGTCAGAGGGAGGTGTGAAGATCTTCTCACGCAGCCGCTTCTCTGACTTCACACTGAAACATCCAGCCATCAGACAACAGCAGCTGGTTTAGGTCTTCGGCTGTTTGAATGCACTTTGAACAGTCAGGAATGAAGATGGCCCATGAGTCACACTGTTAGGTTTGTAGAACGTCTCCTCATCCGTATCACAGAATCAGATGCTCCTTACAGTGACCTCTAGTGTCCGGATGCTTTCATCTGTAACGTGACTGTCGTACCTCTAGAACAGCTGCATGTTTCTGTGTCGCTCTTTCACTCGGCAGCTTGTGTGAACGTCTTTACTAGATGTTCAGAAAAACGCTCTGCACAGGACAGAATTTAACAGGATGGAGAAAAAACAGCTTTGTGAGACATTGAGAGTAAACGCACACAAGCATATTGTAGTGAGGCAAAGCAGACAATAACTCATGAAATCTGTTGCCTATACACACCGATGTTTGTGCTGTTGCTTTCCCACCATAATGATGTAACTTTCTGAGTTTATAAGAAGATTATCTAATAACATGATATGATAACATTCTGGTCAGTACGAATGATCCAGCTTTATAAACGTACACTTAATTATAAAACATAACAAATATACAAAATGAGATATTGGTGTTTTGTTTATGCCTGGCACATGAATATAGAACTCATTGATGTCTGCTGACCGAGTGTATGTGTAACAGCTGTTTACAGCCTCTCCTCTGATCAGAACTAAAAACTGGATCTAAGTATAAGATGCATTTTAACCTATTTAAATGAATATGTGTCCTAATGACATCTGAGTTGATTTCTACAGGAGATGCTTGTTGAGGATATATATTCATGTGTAGTTGTTCTTGTGTCAGATTACACAAAAGTGTCGCATACATTTCAAGTTTTTCTTTAGTTGCGTTATATTGATATATAGTTGATGGAGGTTTATTAGTTGAATTTCTGTAATCTGTGTAAGAAATTCATAATCCAGTGTCAGAGACGGCAGGGAAAAGTCTTCAGGTTGTGTGAAATTTGGACGATTTGGAAGATTTGGTGTTTCCTGTAGAAGCAGGTGCAGATGTTGGCAGGTTTTATTGTTCCTCTGGAGTCTCTTAGTGTTTCTGTCGGGCTCTGAGGGCTTGTTTCTGTCTGACCCTCCACATGGGCCAGTGATGTAAATTTGATGGTGGTATGTGAAAATACCAAAGTCTGTTCTCTAATGAATATATTTATGAGTCTGACGTACAAATCGGTTTCATTACAAGAAAGCCATTTAGTTAAAGTTCAGGGATGTTGTTTTGTCTCTCAGAAGGGAAATATTTTCTACCTGTTGCTCTTGTGAGTGTTTTAGATGTTTTAGTGGTTAGTCACATCATTTTAAAGCATTCCTCTCTCATTGTGTTAATACATATGTGTGTTTTTAATGCAGTTCAGTCGGTTTTTTGCCTTACTGTAATGAGAAAATAGGGAAGATTGTACTTTATCACCATGAAAATATCTAAATGCTCATGACAAATTCTTTAACTTCATGATGTTTAGGCAAAACATCATTTCTTTTTGATGTGAGTGAAATATGACCGGACATGTTTTTGGCAGGTTTTATTCCCTGAAAGTATGAAGTCTTAATTTGAGGATGATATAAGACTAGCATTATATATGTTTGCTTATTTCAAAAGTTTAAAGGCTTTTTAGAAAATGTTATTATATCTGTATAAATAAGCTTCTATTTTAGTAAAACTTTGTTGGCAAACTTTTGAAGTTTTTTATTCCTTATAGGCAAAAAAAGCGTCACAAGAGACTCAAAACTCGGATCTTAAAATGTGTTCTGCCAACTTCAAAAGAATAAACATCAGTGTGCTAAACTACACAGTTTTTTTGGTTTTAGAGCTGTTTTTATGACATATTGTTGACTGCAGCGTCACTACTGCTATGATAGGTGGTTAATAAAGAGTCGATCTATTTAACCATTGACTTCTGTTTTAGCTTCAGTGCTTGGGCTGCTTGTAATGGAATAGAAGTTCATTCATCTTCCTGCAGTCTGGGCAGAAGACGTGTGCCAGACTCAAACCCAGCCTGAAGCCCAGACGCCTGCAGCACGAGGGCCCGCGGGTCGGATGTTTGGGGTTGAAATGGGTTGGGTTGTGGAAGTATGGCTGCCACCTCTTGTACAGCTGCTTATGTTGACATATGTCAGAAGTGTCTGAATCAATTCGCTTCTCTGGTGTCGAGCAGGGAGGACAAATTAGCAAAGTGTTGCTTTAACAAATGGCCTTGGTACCATTTTTCCAAGAGTAGTCTGGATTGTAGGAATGTGTGTCTCATCATTCTTAGAAATAAGTTGTCGTTGCGTTGTCTATTGTTGACGCGTTGAAACCTCAGCAGATCTTGAGTCCAGACCTCCCTGCAGTGGAGAGTTACTGAGCAGTGATATATTCATTGTCACCAGCATTCATTCTATCCTGATGGTTTATTGACATGTTGTGGGTGATAAAGCTGGTAATTGTGTTGAATAGTTTGAGCATTTGCTGTTCAGAGGTGTTCAGCAGTTCAGGTGCTGTTTTCAGGGGGATTAATGCAGAATCAGGGGGTTTGCTAAGGTGGCCAGTTTTGCAAGTCCTCATTTCACATATTTTCTTCAGAAATGTCTTTATCTTTAATGTTTTTATACATGAAGCAAATCAGGTTTAGTTTTTGGCAAATATCTGTCATAATATCTTATTGTTTCTGGTGCAAATGGGAAAGACTTATTTTATTTATGGAACCACCCGTCTCTCAGGGACACTGAGTTTCGGCAAACAGTGATAACGTCTGCTGCCAAACACCTCCATTAACCGCAGAACACAAGCAAAACATTCTGTCTCCGTGAGGCGTAAGAGTTTGTTCTCCCGCCATATCGCGCTGTGTCTCTGTTTTTCCCTGATCGTTTCTGACATGATTTTTCTCTCATTTCTTCTTTGTTATGAAACAGACAGTCGGTTGCTTCGTGACCAACTCTGATTATTTGTTTTGATGTTCAGGTAAATGTCACGGAAATACAGTGTATTTAGGTAAAAAAAAAATCGATTTTGCGTAAAGAAATTTTAGATCCATTAAGTCTTTTTTGCATTGTGATTTTTCATGACACGTAATTACCAAATTCATTGAACACCATTGAATCCTTCTTTACCTTCTTTACCTTCTATAACAGGCATAAATTAAAGACTTTAGTACAACAAATTCCTCCATATCATATTAATTCTTTGCCATTTAAATATTATAGCATTTAAATATACAATAAATCATGAGTTTTGATTGTACATTATGGTCTTGAGAAAAGGGGTTGCTATGCTGATTTGTCATTCAAATATAGTCACAGTGTACTTCTGTTTCTGTTTAGCAAAATAGAATTTCTGATGCATTTCTTTTGATTTTGTGTGATGCATTTTCTTTCACCAATAAAAAACTAAATCCTGTCACTATGTTTCTGAACACACTGTACACTGTGACAGTACAGCAAACAGACCTGAGCTCTGTGTGATTTTCAGCCGTCAGATCAGATTCTGATCATCAGATCGTCTCTCATAAGTGTCTCGATGTTTGTGGGTCTGGTAGGTGAGTCTGAAAACATTGCTCTGCTGTTTTCAGTTGTTTTAAAGGAAACTGTGTAATTAGGCTTTACGAGGGCACTGGGATTGAAGCTCTTCCTCTAATCAAATAATGCATTTGCTTTCAGAATCCGCAGTAGCAGCGGAGAGGAAATTCTGTTCAGCTGGCCTGTTTATTTGACTTTGGCCTTTTCCTGACACACTGTAACGTGACATGAACCAGAGGCCTGTGGAGGCCAGAGACTCTTGAAAACGTGTCGTAATTAAAATTGATCTGTCCAATTAGGGAACAAGACTCGTATAATTTTCCCCGGGCCAGAAATCTGTCTGTAGTCACTGATCTCAAGGCAGTGCTGTGTGCTGTAATATGGTTCGTTATTATGAGCTGTTTGTTTTCATTTTATTTTTCTATCACTTTTTGTTTTTATGTTGTATATCATTATGAGAGGTTGTGTTTTTGAATTGAACGGTATAATTCACCCAAAACTTCATCATGTTGTTTTCATCCGACATCACGACCAGCTGCAGTCAAACTTCACAACCTGCAAACCTATAAACACAAAGATTTAAAATGACACGAGGGTTAATAAATGATGATGGTTTGGGTGAACAAACACATTCATGTCTCCATTACAAAAGCACTTCAGTTTGACTGCATGCTGCCTAATATTTTTGAGTTTTAGAAAGTGTTAAAGCTGTTTTTAAAGAAGAAAACAAGGAGAGTTGGTACAGAGGCCAGCTGTCAATCAAATCATCAGCTCCTCCCTCCCATCTGTGTTTATGTTTCAAATTCACTCTCCTGTTTTCTTTTCCTTTTTTTCAGAGAAACCATAAACGATAATGTGGAGATGCCTAAAAACACTCTGAGTCTTATGAATGCGGCTGTAGTTTGATAACTCAGGCATCTGAGAAATGGTTCAACAGTCCTTCGCCTGCTGAAGTCAACAGTCAACAGACTCGCTGCTGGAGAACCAGCACAGAGATCTCGGTGTTCCTGGAGTCTCGCGCCGTCCTGAGCGGAAAAAACGCTCCAACTTCATTTGGTCCTGCAGCTTTGATCAACGTGTAAAATTAGAGCAATTACTAAAATTAATCTGATATTTTGCAGAAGACAGGTTTGTAAGCCAGGCATGGAAAACCCCCCCCTAACCCCACTGCCTGAAAAGAGAGCTTTACTGTCTGACTTTGAAGGGATTAAGAGTTTTTTTTCCTTTGGGCCAAATTCAATCAAAACTAACGTAACCTTAAAATGGGTTTATGTGCATTCAGGGAAACAAATGATTTTAAAACATACTTCCAAATCATTTTTCCTGGATTTTCTGGATGTAGATGAAGTGGAATCAGCTGGTAAAGTCTGTGTGTGCTTTAAATGATCAGCATTTGTTGTTTGTAACCTATTACAGTTAAAATGTAATTGTAATGCAAGGACTTTTTTAAAGGCATAAGTCAAATAATATTAAATAGTATTTATTAAATAATTATATTTACTAAATCCTATGAAATAATTATATATACTAAATGGTTTTAATAATTGCTTCATTATTTTTTTGGTTATGCTGTAATGTTTATTTGACTTTTGCTAACAGTGTTCTTCTTATGAAATGATTGGGTTTATGATTTGAAATGGATGTATAAATGTGTGGATCTCATACTTTCCACATCACCTCATTAACAAACAAATAATAACAAAGATTTTTCAAACTTGATCTACCAATTGTTTTATTTTTATTTTTTTTGGAAAGCACCTTTCACCACATTTTACAATCACTCGTTTTTTGGTATTTAAATGGGTTCAAAAGCTGTGTTAAGTAACACAATAGGCCTTAATAAAGACTTCCCATAATTCCATATAATTCCCATAATTGGTAGTTTGATTTACTTCAGAACAGCTACGGTTTATTTACACTGTAATGAATGAACTGCTTCTCTTCTTTTGGCAACTAAATGAACTTCTGGCACTTAGACATATTTAATTAATGTTTTTTGTGCTTCTCACTCATTTGTTTTCATGTGAGTTTGAAATATGTGTGTAAGCCTCTTACACAGCCACGTATGAAAAGGTTAAGAGAATGATGTTGTTATTGTGTTTTAAAAGCCTCACACTGCTGCAGTGAGTGTAGAATGTGCTTCTGGACTGGATCAGTTCAGAAGCTCATAACACAGACTCTAGCTGTGGCTGCTTCAACTTTATCTGTTGTTTTGAAATGATGCATTTCTTTCCATGTTTACACTGTGGACAAGGACATTTTCAGTCATATTCAAACGCTGAGAGCAGAAATTGAAACCTCTTGTGCAAGTTAAGAAACTCATATAGAACAAAAAAGACTGAAGTTTCTCTCTCAAAATAAAACCCTTATCAGTTTCTACAAGGTCTTCAATGAGTCACTTAAAATGCAGTAATGTTGAAAACACTTTACGTGGATGTTGTCATGTGCTGATGTCTGTGTTTTTAGAGAACTTTGCTGAATCTTGTGTTTCTCTGTAGCTCCATCAGGCGGCTGAGGTGACCCTTCTGAGAGGGTCTCACCAGAGGACACCATCTGCCTCATGAGGCAAGACAAGGTAAACACAGAGACATCACACCATAATTCACTAGCTTTTGTGTGTATGAGCTACTGGTTTTGGTTAATGAGTTCTGTGATGTTTGCTTTAAAAGCCAAAATCAGGCTTAAAAATGTGTAATTTCAAATAAATGCCCATGTTGCCAAATACATTTTAATTGTTTAATGAACAAAAATTTGGCCATAACGATGATAGAATTTCTTGATTATTACAAAAAGAAACAAAATCAGGGATCATTTTGTGAGATGGATGGAGATCATTTGGATAATTTGATCCAGTTTCTCCTGGATTTGATCCAGTTTTAAGGAGCTGCAAGTACATGCAGCTCCTTAAAACTCCTTAAAGATTCTCTGGATTCAGGAACCAGACTTTAAGTAAATTTGATTGTAAATCAAGGGCAAGTGGTTTTTATAAGCTAAAAATTCATATACCGGCTGCTATTGGTCATTTTGGTTTTTGCAGCTTTGGTTTTTTTGTGAATGTTCATAAGATGTTTAAAATTGTTTTCTGATTAGTAGCATTTCATCATTCAGTCGTTGCTTTAAATGATGAAGTGAGTTGAAGGAGCTCATTTCATATGCCACAGTCAATCAGGCGGAGTCATTACCAGAATGCCAGCGGAAGTTTTGGCTTCGGTTGGATTTAAACAGCGTTCCACTGGCCTCATCAATAGCAGTGAAAGCTGAGCGCTGGGAGGAACAGAAGAAAGTGTTTTCCATGTAATGTCAGGCGGAGAATCATTAGGAGGTTTGCTCCTCATCTACCATGTAACTCGAGAGATGAAAGATTTAAACGCAGCGTTTAGATTACACAGTCCCACAGTCGATTGAGTCGGAGTCTGCGAGTCTGCGCGTGAGCTCGGCGATGGCTCGCTCTGTTTAATGTTTTTCTCTTCTGCATGTTGTTTTGCGCTTAGGTCGGCTTGGAAAGTTTGAAGTTTGTCTTCGTGACCTGATCTGTGTCGGTCAAAGAATGATTCAAAGAATGATTCAAATGGACCCTTATTGTTCTCTGACTCATATCTTGATTATTGTTTATGATATAAAGTGGGAATAGTTTCAATGAGGTTAAAGGAACCTTGTTCTGTTTATGAGGCCTGCGGGAGGCAGACGGCCGTGTTTGGGGCGGTCTCTCTCTCTCTCTCTCTGGTGTGGTGGAGATTTTTGCTTATTTTCCATCCAGCGTTCTTGCGGAGAACCTCAGAAAGAAACTAAACCTATATCAGGAACTTCGGTGTAACACTGTTGTCTTTTTCTTCTTATAGATTGAAAATGTCATTATTATATTTCAGGTCACTTCTTAATACATGTTCTTCCCTGTGAATGATTCATCAATGCCTGATATTGTAAAGAAAGAATGTTAATCTTGCATCAAAATGTATTAACTCTAAAACGCCTCATCTAACATCATCAAGCTCTTGTTTTTCAGCCCCACCTGTAATGATTAATTAACCTTTGAAATCTTTAATACCTATTTTTTATTTTTATTAATTGTATAGTTTTATGTTAAGACTGGTTGTGCTTGAAGCAAATCAGAAAAGTTTTGTTTAGACATTTAAAATGACATTTTTTCATTATCCAAAATCTTGTGAGATCCAGCGTGTGTGTTATATTTGAATGCGTGAGTTCATCATTGTAGCTTTTTCTACTGCTCATCCCATTTAAATCAGGGTCTTTAATTCATCCCAATCAGACAAATGAAGGATTCTTTAAAGTCTATTAAATAGGTGCATCAACATGTGAATAATTTGAAATTGAGTTTTCTGTCCACAGTTACAGTCCGTTCAGACTGCCAGCACCAACACACTGAAACCAGCCAATCAGAGCTGCTCTTGAAGTGTTCTGTAACCCTCATTAAACATTTTGTGAGGTCATTTCTGTGATTCACTGGGCAGACGTTACAGCACAGAAGGATTTCCTTTCATTAACATGTTCTTCTTTATTTTTGTACACGCTGGAGCTTCAGGCCTGTAATTCTCACTGAAGAACAAACATGCTGGAAAAAGATGTCTGAGCTGTAATAGAGCGTTAGATGTGTGTTTGCATTTGATTGTGTTTGTGTCAGTCACAGAATGTAAACTGTCATATTCATTCTGTATTATTAATAACTGTTTTTAGAACTGATTTAATGTAAGTGTTCATACCTAAATGTGTTTTCAGTTGGAAATAATGTAGGATAGGACCTGTAACTGTATATTTTTTTATTAATATTATGTGTTACTATCTATGTGTAAAAAGTCGTTTTAGAGGTGGAGAAAGTAAATGATGAAAGATTAAAAGTTTTTGGAATAGCATGGACTAATAGCACTGTCATGTTTAATAGTATAATACATTGGTCTAGAATTTATTAAACACCAAATGATGTTGGAACACAATGTGAAACCAAACGTAAATGTTTAGTTTTTATGTTAAAAGAAATTAAAGGTACTATCAGTGTCACTAAATAAAATAAAATGTGAAAAAATGTTTTGCAACTAGTGTCCCATCGTGTGCCAGTAATTTGAAAGTTTGAAATGAAACAGGAATGAGACTGTACTGTAACGGAGTTCTTCAGAGCGGTCAGAGCTGAGATGACTCAGCTAAAACACGAAAGCACTAGAGGCGAGTGGGATGATGTTTTCAGGGGTTAACACAGCTGGCCTGCAGATGTGCACTGGGGCGAGTCAACAAATGTGATTCTGTCCACTTGTACAGACAAATACAGCAACAGATCAGACAATCAGGCAATGATGCTCAAGCCAAAAATGGACCAATAATAAAACAGTCCCAGTGACCCGCTCTCATACGCCCAAACTTTCACAATATAAAGTTATGTGGCATCTATACAGAAGTTTGTTATAACATCCTTTTGTTCTCACTCTGCCAAGTGGAATAAATGGCAGCAGCTGAGAGATGTTATGAAAGCTCTGAAGGGAGAGCTGAGGGAGGTTTTACCATGAGCCGTCATGCGTCCCATCTCAATTAAAACCAACCCTAGTCAGTTCTCAATGTGGCCAAAAAAGCCTGTGGTTTCCCCCAAAACTGAGTGTTTTAATGGGTGTGTTTTAGCTATCAGGAGAACCTTTTGGGAATAAGGAACCGTATCCTTCTGGGCCTCTCACTTCGCCTCAGTCATGAAGTCCTCCAAAGGAGTTTTATGGTTTAACCACACTACACTATATCTAGTTGCTGTATCTAGTGCCCTTTCCGGCCCACCACAACCCCAATCATCTTCCTTAACTAGCTGCCTCCCTCAGCAGTGTAGAGAGCACATGTCTGCTGTTGCTTCACATCTACCTTGTGAGAACATCAGAGAGATCTAGCAGTTTTCTGTCCTATTTCACATAATCACAACATTACTCTGATAAAAACAGCACACAGTCTTATTGTTTTGGGTTCTACTGTTCTGTATTTAGGAGGAGGGTTATGGCTATATATAGCATCTTTAAAATGTTGGGACTGTTTAACTAGTGGCTCTTGACTATTGGTCACTTTCTGACTTACGCGTCACTGTTTGATTTGGTCTGATGATCTTTTATTGACGATTGGACTAAAAGTGCTTTAATATTTAATTTGATATTTTATTTAATCAGCCAAGCAGGGAAACAAATATACGGTGGCCATTATTTCACTGAACTTTCAAACCCACAGCTTGCCTGTTAGACATCTGGGAGATGTCCAGTGGACCAACAGCACACAAACGGCCCAACAAATTATAACTGGATGAGGAAGAATTATAACCGTACACTTGATCAGGCTGCGATGTCAGTGGTGTGTGGATTATATTTCCTCAGGCAGGTCATGCATCTTGCCATTCATCTTTCTTAGACTCTTCTAAGATCTTTGGTCACTCTGTTATTTTCTCAGCCACATTCAGATGGGAATGTTTAAAGTGTTTTGTCTTGATATGTTGGATCCACATTGTTTTACCCTGATTCCTTGATGACAGAAGTTCCCTGCAGGATGCTGTTCTGGAATACTGCGTTATGTATTTTTCAAAATTAACTTTTGCACTTTTACTTGCTTGTGTTTGCACACAACTTGGCTGGATTTTTTTCTCTTTTTTATTTTTAAAGGAGTAAATAGTTTTAACATTCTGAAAGTGTCTGAAACTGTACCAATAGAATCAATAGAATTTTAATAATAATTTTTATTATTCTTCATGATTAATTAAAATGACCATTTCATTATATAATAATTGTAAACAACTTTGCAACATCTATTTTCTCAGAGCTTTGCAAGTCTATGGCCTGAATTTAAGCCCTCACATGTAACCCAAAATTCTTTCTGTGAATTGATATAAATGAATGGCACACAAGCTTGTTTGCTTTAGAAAACTGGCCAACCCTTTGCAAAGGAAAAAGTCTCTTTAGTAATAAACCTAATAGGTTTTATCACAACCATGATGGCTTTAGGAAGTTGATGTGAGAGTCATTTTCTGCTTTGCTCGCTGCTTTCCTCAACCTTTTGGCTCAGAAACTTTCACAATATGCTTCTGTGGTCTCGCCTAAAGTGTAAGTAGCATCAGGTGGCATAGTGAGTTCATTTGAACCCGAGACCTGTTTACCCTGATCTTAACACAGAGATCTCCACCGGCCCCTCATATCCACACAGCTACACATCTTCATGAGCTTCTGTTTGATCATTTAAACTTAGCCTTGTGTTTGAATGAACTGCCTTACAAATGTAATTATAGCCTGGACTGGGAATCACAGACGCACAGCTGACATGCATTGAAATATACTAGATATCTAAAACATATTTTGGGCCTCAGCCTATGCAAATCTCATCGCTAGCATTGATACAAATTGAGATTCTCTTTTTCCAGACCACACTGGCATGAAATGAAAGCCTCGACCAGCCAAATCAAATATTTGCCAGCCTCCTCTGATACGCTTGCGGTGTCAGTTGTGGGTATAATTCGACTATTAGCAGGTGGGTCAACGTTTTGATTTAATCAGCAGCTAAACATAGTATTCAAACATGAAATCCCTCACTGCTCTCTTCAGTCAATAAGCCACACAGTCAAAACACATCTCCTGTCTCTGGCTAACCAGTTGACAAGAGTTATTTAAGTTTAGGGGCTCTGGCCTGGTATCGCTCGCAGCTCAGGTTGGAGCAGGACCCAGACAGCGAGGCTGCTGTGAATTCCCCGTCGGCGCGGTGAAACGAGACCTCCGCTTGCTCTTAACGACGCTAATAGAAATCACAGCTCTGTGTAACGAGCAGACAGGAGACGACGCTCAGCATCATTAATATGTATTTTCAAAGATGGAATTTCCAATGACTGCCAGCTAACTAAATATAAAGACTCCGGGTGGCCTGAAAATGATCTGGCCTGCCTTACGTTGGGCTTCAGAGCCCTTGAACGTCATGTCAGACGGCCCTGAGTCAGATATTTGAAGGTTTGCTGCTTCTCACTCTTTCTAGACCATTCTAGACCATATGATTTTTTCATAGCACAAAGATTTAAGGTGGGAAAAAAGTTTTAATCTATGAAACTGTTACTTGATGAAACAAAGCCTGGCAGAGAGCTCAGACTGTTATGTGAAGGTATGAAATTGGTCCAGGATGAGGAAACATCTAATTATAGGTTCTGACCTGCAACTTAACACATTCAACTGTAAATCCTGGACACCAATATCATAACCCTTCATAAAATACCATCTGGGATTTGGGTGTAGAGATAAAGTTTAGAATGGTTGATGTTCAGTAGTTTTACAGCACCGTGTGTGTTTATTATTACTGATTTTTGTCTGATCTGAATGTTAGGAGCTGGAGGACAGAAGCGTTCAGGTCACATCATATCTGCACTGGATGAGAAGCTGCCGGTGAGATGCATGAGCACGCTGATGAACATCTCTCCCCTGTAAGCACAACACATGCATATATCAGACTGTTACGCTTTGTGCTGTTCACAGCTTCCCATCTCCTGTCCTGAGGACCTGCACAGTTTGTTTCACTTATTTAACATCGTATCTGAGGTTGATCTTGACACTCAGAATTAAAGGGCTCTAAACGTTATGTTGCTGTACAGAAACACTTTCATTTAAAGACATTGTGAGCAGTTTGACAGGCATTCGGCATGTGACATAAATCAGTCTATTCATTCACAGAACATACAGCTGATTCTCTGAGTTGGTGTTTTATACATTGATTGGCTCAGGAGTCACATTCACAGCCTCACGTGGAGGTTCATTCAGTTTTATGGTCTGTTGAATTGACACATCACTGCAGACCAATGTGTCATAATTCAGCTCTGAATGAACAAAAGGAAGCACAAATTGTTTTTATATCTGTTTCATACTGATGTATGTCAACCTTGATGATTTTTAGGCATCACTATTGAAATATACACTATTGTATATTATTATGGCTCATTCTTAGAGCGTAATGAAACCCATTTAACCCAATATAAACTTTAATAGTGACAGAAAATGCTGATATTCTGTTTCCTTATTTCTACAGTGAACTCAGTGAAAGAGTTTTTGTGAGCATTTATTCATTTACACATTTCAAATGAAGTTCATTAGTTTCCTGATGAACATATCAGACCTGTTTTTAATATTAGTTTGCAGTAGAATACAGATCTCTGTTATGTACAGTAAGTTACTGTACACATCAGCGTAGGTCAGATGTTGTGACTGGCGAGCTGTGTGATTGGCTGCTGGTGGGGTTGTGAGATCACCAGGGCTGGTGTCTGAACATCATCACTGACTCTAGTAACTGAAGTTCAGGTTCACTGAATGTGTGTGAACTCTAAATCCAACAACAGCATGAAGCATGAAGCTGCCAGTGAATGTTTTCAAACAAACAGTGTGTGTGCAATAAAAAAATAATGATTATTCATCCTTCCAGTAATGTCGCACAGGAAAATGAGGTTAAATCTCAGTTTATGTTGACTTCTTGGTTCACACACTGGAAATGGAAGGTCAAGCTGAGTGCATTGCATTGTGGGATACAGTAAAGCACACTGGCATTGTTGTAAACAGCAACTGGTGGATCTAAACAACATATCCTCAGTATTTCCATGAGATCCTCTAAAGCAGTAGCTGGTCCTTTTATAACTCATAGCTTTATTTTCCTGTAGCTAAGAAGGCCTAAAAATTCTGCGAGTGGTTGGACTGCAGTGGTTTGGAGGTGAACGCTCTGTCCACAGGGATCCTGTCACATCTGACCTATGAAACAGGTGAGCTGCGGTCAGACCACACGCCTGTAACATACTAAACCTGTCAGAGCGTGAAATCACTTTTCTCAGAACAAAAATGACAAACTGTCTCATTTCCAGGAAATCACTTTGTTTTTATAAAGTTGAATTAACTTTTTCTGCATCTGTGTTTCTGTACAATAAACCTGGAACATTAACCGGAAATTAAAGATCAGAAAATAACCTGCACACACGTGTTTAAATGCTTCAGAAGCTTTTCCAGAGAAACACAACTTTGATCTTTTCATGTTTGATGGGGGGAAAGATTATCACGTGCTTTATGAAGTGTCACATCTCAAAGGTTTATATTCTTTTTTTTATTTTAGGTTGTTGATCTGCTCTGCTGGTTAAGCAGGATTTTGTGTTCCAGCAGCAGATCTTCACCTTCATTCTGTACAGCAGCTTCACTGAGCTCCACAACACTCTCACCGGAGCTTTTCTTGCAGTCATCTGCTGGTCTGTCTCATGTTCCTGCAGCTTGATGATTCAGTTAAAGAGATTTATTAACAATGATGCTCAACTGTCTGTGAAGAAGCATCAGAAACAAAACAAGCCAAACAAAACTGTCTCTGTCTCTGTCTCTCTCTCTCTCTTTCTCTCTCTCAGACTGGGCCAAGGTCACTGTGGGTCTGAACACATGGTATTTTTTAGCCTGAATTCCAGTTTGGTTTTTTATTCTCGTCTGAACCTCAAGGGTTTGATGTTGTTCTTGTGTGGTGAGTGTGACAAACTGACCCTGTGGTTTGAGTGATAGGACAGAAATTGTGTCTGAGGACTGCAGGTGATGTTTTGCGGTGATTTCCTCATTGTTTTGTAGCTGTGACCTTAGATTTAGCGTCATTGCAATACTTCATGTTATTTCCTGTAAAATCTTAGTGTGAAGCCAAATGTTGTTTAGAATAATAAATGTTATGAGACGTCAGAAACGCTTGAAGGTTGCGCACATTGTGACCTTCATAAACGCAGCAGCTGGTTAATGATATTCTTGCAAATATGAAGAGAAGTTTATTGATCTTTAGAAGATCAGCTTTAGTTCTTAAGCTGCTTTATTTGTCTGTCCTGAAAGGCTTTGGTTAAACTCTTGCGTAGATAAGCACACATGCAGAGAGGGTTTGAGTCCATGTGGGGTGAATTTTGTGCCTTTGTGATCTGCAAGTTTAACTGAAGTGTCTTGACTGAGGGGACAACAGTGAGAAGTTTATTAATTGACCTATTTTAGATTTGAACCTAGAATCTTTCAGTTACCAGCCCAGATCTTTAACCACTAGGCTATAAACACTATAAACACTAGTTTTCTGGTCTCTCTCTCCTGCTCTCACAGGCCCAGGACAACAGGAGTAATGTGACACAGAGGACGAGAATTTCAGGTATTTTGTTATATACACTAACAGTCAGAATGCCACACGCTCTCTGTAGAATTTGAGTTTTTCTAAGTTAATATTTACAGTGTTTGAGAAATACACATGCAGTGCAGAAACAAAGAGTTAATTCATTATTTTTTAAGGTAAATTTTTGTATATGGTAAAGCTTTAGTACATTTATTGCCTTTTAGATTTAGTGTTCTGCTGGAGATTATTGAAATAAACATTTTTTGAAATAAGATCACTTAAAAGAGCAGTTGAGTCAGTTTTGAGTTTAAAATGAGCCTGAGTCATGAATCAATTTCATTTTTTTGTGTACTATTCTGTTAATATTTCAGACGAACGTGAAGACTTAGATTAACAAAGAATAGATTGTTTCTTTTTTTTAATTGCACATTTATTTCTACATTTATGATTAACATTTATTTCTATATGCTGTAACTCAGATGCATGTTTGACCTTCAGAAGATATGAAGTGTGGATGAAACTGTTGCACTCCCACAGAGGTTTTGATTTAGCAATAACAGGAGCTGTACGTTCTCCA
>JAZGTK010001609.1:25503-37930 GCA_036877625.1 Ambastaia sidthimunki | reverse complement strand
CCCTCTCTCCCGGCTGCGCTCCGGCTTCCGTCGCATTCCTGCGCTCTGGTTTGAGAGTGCTGCGCATCAATCATGCAATCCTAATTCAGTCAGAGTTCTTCTGCCATCTCAGCATTTCTGCAGAGAGACAGAGAGAACACAAACAGTGGAGAAACAGATGAGCCCCTAGTGAGAAATAACAGAGAAATGGGGAGGAAACGCCAGTTTGTTTGTGGGTGGGCTTCAGGAAGTAAATTATTGTCAGCTGACTTGCACATAACCACAGACGATTATGCCATTACATGCAACAAGCATGCGACCACGCGCATGCATAATTTAGAACTGCACTTATTGTGAGGAGAGCACATGCTTTTACATGCGTGGTTACATCACTGCTAGGTGCAATGTTTACATTATATTGTGGATTATTTTGCTGGCGATATTAAATAAAGCAACATTGCGACTATAACACTAAATGCGACTATATGCGACTATAAAAAAATAAAAACAGACTACAATCACTAGGTAACAGAATCATGTTTTTTACAAAAAGATGCATTCCGTGGTTTGTAGGCATTGTTGTAACGTTTCCCAGCTAACATTCTCAGGAACATTCTCAGGGATATTCTTAGCAAGTTGGCTAACGTTTTCTGAAAGTTCTAAGAAGCTAAGAGCTTGCAGTCTCTGTGCCACAACCACAAAGGGGGTTTTAGGACCCAGGGGAGGATGTCCTAGCATGGACAGACCACCCTCCCAATAATAACAATAATGGAAACTCTCCCCTGCTCTGCTTTCTTACAAACTAAAAATTGCTAGCTGGGCTGATGTGAAGAGTATTGGCTGATAAGACCAGTAACACTGGTTACATTTAAGTTCCCAGAATAAGAGAAAGAATGCAATCAATAGTTTGTAAAACTACAGGATAGGAGTGTAATTAAAGGAGTAAGAGTTTAATTAATCCAGGCTTGAGTCTTCATGCAGGAGTAGAGCAGTAATTAGGAAGACTCCACTTTACAACTTTACAGTTTTTTCGCCGGATGTCTGGTGCACAGTGACCACAAGGGTGTCCTAGTTACTAGAAATAGCTCCTGATTGGAGAATTAATTAAAAACAGACTGGCGGAGAGCAGTGGGTGTCTGCAAGCAGTAAAAATAAGCTGAAATATATTTACACTAGATTTACTCTGTAGAACATCATGCCTATAAATAGCTGAAATCTTAAACATTTATTAATCTGGACATTTGGAACATTCCTATTATTTTCAAAAAAATGTTTTTTGATGAAACATTTTGTTTTATGATGAAAATGTTACAGAAACATTCTCACAACTTAAAATTGTTGGGTAGCTGGGTAGTTAATCGATGAATTTTTAACTTTCATTACACTAATTGCAGGTTCACAACCCCCTTCATTAATCTGGGGTCAAATGTCCTACACAAAGCACAACAGTGACGGGTGGTCTAGCTCTGCAGTTCATGCGACACACCCTCCAGGAACTAAACCTGCAATCTTCCTGTTATCATAATAACCACTGGCTATCACCACTCCAAACACCTTTACTGATGAAATGACACTGACCTTTGACCTCTCACCTCTGTCAACCCCATGCAAACACACATGCAGTCAGCTTGTATGTATCATACACATTGCTCCCTAAAGGATACAAGGAGAACCGATGCCTCTCTCGCCCCCACTCTCTAACACACACTCCCTTTCTACACCCCATCTTCATTGTACACTGTACTGAGTGTGTTTGTGGCCATTACTGTCTGTTTGTGTGTGTGTGTGTGTGTGTCTGCTGGCCTTTTGTGTTCCACTGCAGGGGCAGAACCATCCAGTTACCGTGGTAACCAACAACAGCTATATAAAGTCAGAATCAATAGCAATTATTAGTGCATGGAGATCAGTACACCGGGCCTGTAGAGTGTGTATGTGTGTGTTTATAACTAAATGGCTTAATAAACATACAAACCGGTGAATTCTTGTTATTAAAAAAACCCAAAAGTTTTAGTGAGGTTTAGGAGACTGAATATACAGTCTGTACAGTATACAATACAACGTCTAAAAAACTGGACATACTAAGCATTCAAAAAAACTTTTTAAACAGTTTTGTTAATGATGGAAATGTTAAGGAAACGTTCTAACAACCTACGATCATT
Source organism: Ambastaia sidthimunki (assembly GCA_036877625.1). Classification (NCBI taxonomy): domain Eukaryota; kingdom Metazoa; phylum Chordata; class Actinopteri; order Cypriniformes; family Botiidae; genus Ambastaia; species Ambastaia sidthimunki. The sequence goes on along the minus strand of JAZGTK010001609.1, from coordinate 35,792 downwards.
AGCTGGGTTGTTTAACCCCATCACACTGGCCTGTAGCCCCACACACTCAAGATGTGACTCTGATCACTGCTGGTAACTCAAAAACTACAAACACAAAAGCCGTCACAAAGGAGTCTGCAACTAAAAGCCAGTTTCAAAACAAACTCAAGCCATTCTCATCAAACACTTCCACGATCAAACTGTCTGAACAATGTTAACCACATTAACTTTACAGCAATGTACCTCTACACCATCAGGAGCAGCAAGCAGTTTATCTGCCCAAACTGGACATTACACTGCTGTGGAAGGACACAATCACAGCCAATCAGATGACTGGATGTTTAATCTGAAGTGGAATTTTGGACTGTCATTTTTCAAGCAGCGTTGCGGCCTGTTATAACCCACAATACACAGAGATGAGAGTAAAACTGTAGCAGGAGCTGTGAGCTTTATTAATGAACTGGAGTTTGACACACACGTGACGTCTGTGCTTTTCTCAGAGGAGAAAATCCGCAAAGTTAACAAAGGGAACAAGAATGGACAGACAGACAGACAGACAGCTGGCTAGACAGATAGATAGAAAGTTGGATGGATAAATAGATGGATGGATGGACAGACAGGCAGACAGACAGATTTGTCCTAACACAGAGAGACAGAGACAAATACAGGAGTGCAGCTAATGTAGGATATAATAATAGCTCATAAGAATGATGTTTCTATTTTAATAAATGGGTCTATTTTAATGCAAACCCATTTAAATATACATGCAGCCTCGCCATCTTTCTCCACCTCCACTCATCTCTCCTTCCTCTCCATCTTTTCCTCTCACACTTTCCCCTGCAGCCCCTATAATGCCTTCCTTACATAAGCACCCTTATTAGTGTCCTCTCATTAAAGCTGTGTTTTAATCACTAAATAACAATTAGGCTGGATATTCGTCTGATCCATTCAAACATGGCTCCTGATCAACAGTGAGAACAATATTTTAGCACTTCTGGTCTCACATGCTTTTCAGAGGAACACGAGAAGAGCCAAAACCATCCATAACAGAATCACATGCTCTGATATTTAACAGCATTGCTCATTGCCGGTGGGCCCACAAACTCCACCAGTGCTGGAGACAGTCCAGCTGAATTGTGGGATACCTGAGGCTAAGAACACTGCTTGTGTCTTATAGCTGCAGTCACATTGTAAGGTCTAGTGTAGCTACCATAGGCACAAGACACACACACACATTTACATATCTGTCTAACTTATTTTTGATATTAACAAGATCAGAGATCAAGATTAATTAATCAAGATAAGAACTCATCAATACTGATAGAAATAATTACACTCTCTTTGCATTTAAAGCTACAGCCCGTAACATTTGACTCTCTATCGCCATCTCTGTTTAAAACATAAAACTGCAGGTTACTTTACACACTTTTCATGACGTATGTTGAAGTCAAACGAAGCCAAACTGAATGAAGTCAAACTGATTTTCCCAGGAAATCAAACTGTACAGGTCAAATTATAAATCATTATTTTAAGCTTACTGTTGTGAATGTTGATAATGTAATGAGATTGTGTCGAACACTGACCTGTTATGTGTTTTGCTCAATAACTGTGTTGGCGAAGATGTTTAAAACTATAGTTTGCAGAACTAAAAGCCACTCATACATTTAAATAAAATGAAAACCAAGCTATCTTTTGAAAAAGTACAGCTACTACCCAAAATATTCCACAATCACAGCAGTATTTATCTAGTACAGTAAATATTAAGCATCTTAGTTAAGGTGATCGACTACTTTGCCACTTATAGTTTGTTGCAGGAAAAGCTACAGTGTCCCAAAACAGCAGGGCCACTGTCATAGCATTAGTAACTGATACACTGTAATGGAATCCCAGGCTAGTCTTTGAATAACACTCTGATGAACGCATGCAGTACACATGCACAAACCACTAAACGCTTCTCCTGCTCAAACTATCACACATCTCTTCATGTTTGTGCTGCAGTAAAGCGCCAGATTGTGTTCTCTAGTCAGAGAGAAGGGATGGATTTAGTGTCTGGTATCTGGCGAGCATGTGGGTGTGCGAGCGTGTGTGCGTATCCTTTACTTGTGTGGCTGTATATGTGTGTTTTTATCATTGCACACTGAAGCATGAATGTCCCACATGGTGTGTATGTGTGTGTGTGTTTTGGCTGGTACTGAGTCCTGGCCCGGTTCCTTTTTCCTTTGGTCTCCCGGGGAGCCTGATCCTACAGAACAGGTGTCACTGTTTTAGCTGCTCCAGTCCATGTACTGTGTGTTTGATGCCACAAGACGTGGAACCGGCAGCGATCTTTCCTCTATTGCTGCTGATTTACGATCTTCATTCAGACTGAACACGAGGCCACAGTGTGAAACCAGCCGAGACGTTTACAAATCCCTGTTCTTACAACAAACACATGATGGCCGCTGTCATGCAGAATATGTGGGACTGTACGATTTAAACACAATGTGAAATGTAAAATGGCAAATGTGATTATTATAAAAACATGTTAATGTCACTCTTACCCCAAAATTATAATTGTAATTTGCACAAAGACTATTTCATAACTAGTGATTTTCACATTATGGCTTTTTTTGTTCCAGTTAAACACATTTTCTCCCCAGACTCCTCTTATTTATCTGCCTACTGGCCTCTCAGTCTTTATCATTGATGCTTCGCATTAAATTTTTAATAAAGCAAATGACAACATTTTAAGGTGATACATAAATTGAAGGTGTATACATACAATTTTAGCTTGGATTCATAATATCTGGCCAGTGTGGTATAAGAATAGCTACAAATCTATTAGCATCACATATGTGTGCACACATGCTAACACATGTCCGAGGGGACCGAAGTAAGTGCACCTCTCCAGATCACTCTTTTTATGTTCTTTTAACGTTTCCTCTCACATGCTCATGCTCAGCGAGTCCAACAGAACCCCAGGAAGCTCCACAACCGTACAGACAACAGAGAGAGAGAGCAGATGGTCTCAGAGAATTAGAGAGAGTGAGAGAGAGTGAAAAAGAGAGATAGATAGATAGATAGAGAGAGAGAGAGAGAGAGAGAGAGAGAGAGAGTGAGATAGAGATAGAGGTGGGAGGCACAGGGACACAAGAGTATGAAGGAATGTTTTAACTGGTAACTGGCACTCATAACAGGACATAAGTGTGACTGAGAAGCTGGTGAGACACACATCATCGCTCCTCTACAAACAGTGAAGACATTAGCATCAGTATACTGCCTCTGTAACAGCACAGCTAATATTACAGAGATAATATCTATCTTACAACTTAACGCATGGCAGTCTGCCAGTCACCATAGAAGAAGCTGTCTGTCGAACCATTTTAAAGCCTCTAATAGCCACTATGGCTCTATATTGCACTATACTGTCATACAGGTCTTACTGCATAACCGGTACTGTATATACATATACTGTATATATCCATATATATCCAAGGTTCTTCCAGTTTATTCTCTGGAAAATGTGGCCCAATTAACTTTGAATAATAAGTGTTGGCTTAATAATTATTTACAGAGTTAGTTTCTGTCAACATATACATGAAAATAACAATTTGTCCTTGGCTTACAAATATATACTATAGCTTTTTAATTTCATCCTGCAGTACCATCAAATTCACATTTATGCCCATGAAATCAGCTGTTATCCAATTATTATTTTCATGCAATCGGCACAATCACAACTCAGTTCTCAAGTTCAATCATTTTTTCCCATGCAAACTTTACCAAAGATCAGATATGCTGAGATCAGCAGCGACTCTCCACACACACGAGCGCTCAACAGCCACCTGCGCACCCAGCCGACCCCACCGGTGCGAAAGCACGCACACCCACTCAGCCCTCAAAAACCAACATGTGTCTTACACACTGAAAAGACAACATGCACAATATCTGACACATGCCTGGTCTAAAGTATTTCTAAAGGGTGGGGTACAATCTCCAAATACAATACAAGAATTGTCTCATTATTACTAAAGAAAAGCACGAGTTATATTACAGATCAGTAGCAGTTAAAATATATGTGCTCAAAACGACTAACTTAGTCTCAAAATTAAACAACCTATAACTATTAAGAAAACACAAAAAACTTACTTATAACTAAAAGTGCATAATAAATAGTTATTAATCATTACAATTTAGATTAAATAACAGTAGTAAAGTAAACAAATTGCATTATATATATTTCTATAAGGATTAAGGCACTCACGAAAGGGCAATATGAAGAGTCCATCACCAGTGGGGTTCGTTTATAAAGGATATGGCCATTCTGTGATCTTTTTGGCGTATTTTCTCACTACGTTGTCCTCGCTGAAGAGAAACAGAGAGCGGTTGACCGTCAGGCAGTTCTGTCGGACCGGGATCGGGTTGTAAAGGGCCATGGTCCGGGCTCTCTGGGCCATCGATTGCTTGTACATCCTCTGGGCCCCTGGCGGGCCGCCTTGTCTGCTGCCGCCGCGGCCGGGTCCCCCCTGAACGGAGCCCCCGCCGCCGTACCTGGCCGGCACTTCGTCTCCAAACCGAGCCATTCTGTAGACACCAAACGCCAATCGTTACAAAGCAGCCGAGAAGGGGGTAAAGTTTCAGGGTGAGGACACAACATCCCACCCCATCCGCCTCAACACAGAGCGCGCGTACATTCAGATCTGCCGTTCAGATCCTCGTGGCTAAGAAACGTCCATCATAAAACACCAAACGAGATCAAAGTGGACGGGACTGTGTGCGGGGGTCAAAGCCAAAAAGAGACGCTGTTATCAGATAGATGAACGGAGTGAGTCCTTTCAACAGTTCACTTCAACTCAAATACAACAAACAATCATACAAAAATTGATAAAAACGTCGAGGCTTATCTTCCTCACGAGGGTGGGATCCCTTTTTTAAAAAGTATTTTCCGTCTCGACAGATCGGTGTGCACGAATATGCTTTTAATACAAAGATGCTTTAATATCATTGCGTTAATACATTACAGACATTGCATGCAAAATGGCATGAAAATGGTGAAACTATATCAGCTATAATGCGTCTTTAACAGAAGTGCATCTTGGCAGGAACTGCATTCTGATTTTTTGTTACATCCGTAAGATAAAAATAACATAAAACGGTGGAAACCTTTCAATAATTTATTTCAGTGGTATTGGTAGAAAACGTCAAATTCAGCCAATCCTCCGCCAGACCCTCTGATTACACTCGCAAATGCAGACGATAGGGCTTCCCCCCAAAAAAACACTCCGGTGACATTTGTTGATTTTTTAGTAATTTACGTTCTCTTGTTTTTTAGGGCCATATCGGTCCAACGAAGTGGGCGTGAGCGCGCTGGGAAATTAAAAAACACCGTGTCAAGATATCTCAAACCCTCAATGTTTAAAACAGATAAAACAATTATCATCTATACTCCAGAACTCGGAGAGAAATCCAAAATGCAACAAATCCGACAGTAATCGCTGTAAGAAACATAATCAGTTTTGGAGACGCGCCGTGGCGCGTGGATTGGAGGTTGGGTTCGCATCTTCGGTGGCACCAGTAACCGAAAGGAACTGAGAGGCACCCATCTCCCGAAGCCCCCCGAAGAAGCTCTGCTTCGGTGTTTCTCTCGCCTTGGTGGACGACAAATGGTCCAGGGCGATGGTTTCTGCTCTTTAAGTTTCCTTTTTGGCAAAGAAAAAAAAATGGAGACTCGAGGTTCGAGCGCGATACTCCTCGGATCAGCTGGCGCGTTTGAGCATCTGATCAATTTAACGCTCGTGCACAAATCTCAAACCAAGCCTTGCAGCGCATGACGCGCGTCCCCGTAGCCATTCGCGTACCCCCCAGTTCACTCCCCCTTATGATCAGAAGACTTAAGCGCGTTGTGTGCGCGTTTTGTGCACATTGGAGTCAGTGTGCGAAACGACACTTTTTGATAGGCGACGCGTGGCATCATTTCTCTCCGCACGCGTCGCGTCTGAGTCACACACCTGCCGGAAGAGGGAGTGCGCGCAAGCCAGCTGTTGACCAAGTACGGATTTGTGGCAACACTTTAAATCATTGTGTCCTTGTTACACATATTACTCGCTACTATAAATAATGTAAAAATAACACTATGCCATTTTTAAAACAGCTTTTGGAGCATAAAGTAATTTTACAACTGCAAAATGTTATTCGTGAACAAAAATGCAGACGAGCTATGCAATGCATAAACTCCAAACTTTACATAATAGTGCAAAGTGAAGCCTGATTCCGGAACAGACAGTTTGTCAATCTGCAAAGACACTCGGGAGAGAAGGTGTCTTAAAACACTCATATCACGCCCATCTGTCACTCTGGCACCAGTTACTAAAATGTCTTTGGTTGCTAATTCCCTGGGTTTAATCTCCGCTAAACTGGGAAAACATGCCCTGTCTCATTTTGAAGACGGCTGGTGGAATACTAAAGGGTCGTGGACTGAATTTGGTAATGTTCTGATCTGGGGACTATAAAGTTTGTTGCGGAAAGCGCAATGGCGCACTGTTTGGCGCTGTCCGCGGTTCTGAAACTGCGCAATAGGCAGTTGTAACACTGCGCTGTCCGTGGTGCTGAACTCAAGGTTACGAACCCTCGATCAGAACGACATTCTGATCAGTCTGCGCACTTTTTCCGGGTGCTTTTGCATCAAGTTGCCCATGCGCAATGAAAGGGGAGGATTCCCACTGATGGAGTGTCTGTCCTGGACGAGCGTGAGTGTCGGTAAGGGGCGTGGACGCGCAGTCTGTATCTTATCTGCTGAAGCGCCTGGTGTAAAACAGCAAAGATGACCAGCCACCGCGTTAACAGACGTGCTTAATGAAGGCCTAATGCATCCGACAAACACACACACTCAACATGTTTATATGTTTATATTCTGTGTGTGTGTGTGTGTGTGTGTGTGTGTATCTATAACAGCATGCTTCAAGTGTTTCTGCGTTTCTGACTCAGGCATGATGCTGAGTCGTGCTGTGGTCCTGATACACATCATTGTCATTCAGAATCCGTTCACACGGTAACCCTGCAGGAAGCACCCAGTGCTCCCCCACATTCTCTCTCTCTCTCTCCCCCACATTCTCTCTCTCTCTCTGTCTGTCTTTCTCTCTGTCTCTCTCTCTTCTCTCTTCTCTCTCTGTCTCTCTCTCTCTCTGTCTCTCTCGTTCACTGCACTCCATATTGCTTCCATCTCTCCACTTCCTCTCTCTCTCTTTTGCTTTAGTCTAGCCCCAAGTAAAGCGATAAAGACAGAATGGATCAGAATTTATGTGTTTCACTGGGAAAGGTGTTTATAGCATCACTTTTAAATCAGGCATTACAACATAAGACTGAAAAAAGTCAAACAGCACATCAAGCATGTGAGAAAAAAATGCAGAGTATACAGTGACCATGTGTGTGTGTGGGGGGGGGGCTGCTGTATTTACATCAGACCACTCAGTGCAATGGAATTATACTCAGCTGTTCTCTGTATATAACAGCAGGAGGTGCATGTAGCCCCTTTAGAGACTGTCTCTACACACATTAGACTCCCTCGCCACAGCAGGAACAAACACCCTCAGCTGGAGCTGCCAATCAAAGGAATCCAGTGTGACAAGACTACACTTGTGGCTATAGAAGCTGTCATTATAAACCCGGGAACAAGTTGCTCTTTTGAAGTCTTACAGAAAAAGAGTTTTACTCCCTGTGAACAGAGACAAAACAAATTTTGCTTTGCTGTGTTGACTGCTAGATAGTCAGGCCTCAAGAGCATTTAAATATTTGTTTTTGACTGCATTCGATACAGCTATTTTTGAAACTAGCGTGCCTAAAAAAAGTGTACACCTGTGTCTGGTAATCTGAAGCTAAGTTTTAAGTCAGAGCCGTCCAGAAAATGATTCTAAACTCAATGATTCATAAACCTAAATAATTCATAGCAGCCATGCATATTAGCCCAGCTCTCATTATTAAACTCTGTTTAACTCTCTGCAGCATCTCTAAATGTAAGTACGAGTGTGTGGACGTGATTTTTTTAATATTGCTCCATGAACTTCTAATTTAAGGACCTGGGAGAACCTCATTTTTGTTGTCTTTCTCCTACCCTATTCTCCACTGCCCACGACTCCCCCATACAGCTTTTTTCAGTTTTTCATCTTCTGTTGAGTTAATCAAACTCAGTACCAAAAGATGAACACACACCAAGCACCACCAACCTCACATTTCTTTGCTCAAAGTTATGAGTCTATGCGCTGATACGTGCCTGTCTGCCTCTGGGTTAATATTTCATTCAATGCTATGCTATGGTTCTTATGGTTGCATGGGTGGTTTTGCAATATACAAGATGTTTATAGAATAATTATTCTAAGAAAACACATTTCCATATAAATAAACTCTAAACGTGTCTCAGTTAAATCGTAAATTCTTCTATATCATTGTAGATTCATTTAAAATGTTCTTAAATGTCCTATAATAAGTTGCAATTCTAACATCCTAAAAACAGGCTTTTTGTGATAAAACTCTGCATCATTCTCTAATACCAGAACTTACAACACTGTGTGTTTATCTGCATCTGCTCCATGCATTTCTACAGCTAATGGACATTTTCTTAATGGTCTATAGTGATAGTCTTTAGAGAGAGAGAGAGAGAGAGAGAAGGGAGGGTTTATGAGCGGGGGAAATGAAAGCAGAATGGAGGAGGGATAAAGTGACAGAGGGAGGAATGGAGGAGAACGGAGAAGTAATTAGGAGATTGATCTTTTTTGGCTGTTCGGTGTGTTTGCAAAGACAGTGAGTGTGTATTAATTGATGAAGTGATTGATGAGTGGGGTGGAGGGAGAGAGAGAGAGAGAGAGAGAGAGAGAGAGAGAGAGAGCATGGATGGGTCAGACTGCCCTGCTGGGCGCAGCTAATGGCCTAAGACTGGAATAAACAGTCTACCAATCTACCAGGAAAAATCAGCACATACACACACACACATACACAAAACATCTACAATAGAAATACACACACATTTAGATTCATAATGTAGAAAATATTATAAAACAAGAGGTAGGTGGTAAAAAGTGAGCGATTTTAACCTACCATAAAAAACTTTATTTTGTTAACTTAACTACAGTAAGTTACCTTAGCGTACGGTAAAAAAATAAAAAGATAATGCATGTAATCTTAATGCAATATATTGTGAAAACTGTAAAACGAGTATTGCCTTGGAACAACTTAAATGTTATTTATCACTGGAAAGTATGAATCACGTTACATTTTAATTCCATTTTACACTGCGAGGAAGGAAAAAACTGCTGGAACAGAAATAAAGTCAACTGATAAAAGACACAGGAAGGATTTGAAGGAGACAGACACAATCTAGAAAGATGGAGAGAAATGAAATGAGCACATTAGAAAGAGGAAATGATGTTAAAGCAGGAGGTGTTAAAAGAGGTGGATGGGAAGATATGAGTAAACGACAGAGAGACGGTGAATGAGTCCAGCCACGTCAGCTCATCGATCCCTCCCTCCATTTCTCCACCCTTCTTTCAATCTCTCTATACATCTAGCCAGTGTGCCACGAACTCATTTTTCCTGCTTCTGCAAATGGCAAATCAGACCAGATTCATCACTGAAGCCCTTTCAATTAAACTGAAAGCTCTTGAGCAAAGAGAGAGAGAGAGAGAGAGAGAGGAGAGGGTGGGGTAGCTTGAAGAGCTAAGTTAGAGACAGACTGAAGAATGGAAAGGAAGAGAAAGAGACAGAAGTTTATGTCTGAGTGTGTGTGTGTGTGTGTTAATCTGAGAGCTTTACATCAATATAAATTCAAAACTGATTATATTTGTTTTTGTGATCATGACTCTTTAAACAAGAACACTTTTTTTCAAGAGACACAAATATTCAACCCCTGACACTGATGTTTTTTTTGTAAGATCAGTCTGTTCTGTTACAGGTCAGTTTCTGATAAAAGAAATCAAGTCACAGCCTACATTTCACTTTGAAATACGTCACATTACACATGTAAAACTGGTTCTGAATGTTGCTTAATTTGACTTTAATAAACTCAGCAGATCTCTAGATAGCCACGGCCACTTCTCCAAAACTAGCACAGGAACTGAGTTGAGAATGATGCTAAAAATAAATGATCACAGGTAGAAAATGATTAATAAGATACGGCCTATTTTTAGTGTCTTTCTTCAAAGAAAGCCAGCGTACGAAGCAGGTGGGGAAAAAAGCGTCTTAATATACAGACTGCTGCAGCAAATCTACCCTAAACTGTGTGTGTGTGTGTGTGTGTGTGTGTGTGTGTGTGTGTGTGTGTGTGTGTGTGTGTGTGTGTGTGT
>JAZGTK010001609.1:4385-21153 GCA_036877625.1 Ambastaia sidthimunki | reverse complement strand
TTACCCCCTAATATATGTTTTTATATACAGAGTAGTTTAATCTACATAGTATGTATATATATATATATCAACGGTACTTATGAGTTCTTGTATATAAAAGCAATGGTCCCCATTTAGGAAATTAAACGTGTTCGTGCATTTATCTGCCTCTGCTGTGTGACAGACTCCCTGGGCTCATATTTATTTACAGCTAATAACTCGCAGACCAGTGACTTGAGAGAGAGCGACAGAGAGAGAAAGAGAGAGAGAGAGAGACTCAGTGACAGTAAGGCAGAATGATTGGGTGAAAAATGATCTATGTGAGTTCAGTTTTAAGCTGTTATCTCACATCTCCCCACAGATGCTGCTGTCAGAGTGAGTGTGTGAACGGGAGCATGAAAGTGGACGTCTCCACACCCCTGAAGAGCAAAGCAATCGTGACTGGAATCCACGAGTTCATCGTTACCTGTTCCACCATGACAGACATGCAGACACACTGAAGCACAAATAGATGCTTCTGTGCACAAGAATCTCTGCTAATAATGTCAAGGTGGAAAATAACATCATTTCTTAAAGATAAAGTATGCATGCAAAGTTATATTTTCTCCTATCCCAGCTTAATGTGCAGAAATGACTATAAATTGTTTGTAGAGTATAAACACTGTGGATCTTTTATAACATTGCTTTGTTTGTTTAAGTAGTTTAATATGTTAAGTTCTCACTCAACCAATGATGTGAGTGTGAGACAGGACTTCCTGTTGGTCCAATCAATAAAAAATGCAGAAACATTTTTCATTTCATTCAGTCCTGTTCAGTCTTGCTATAGCAGCGCAAAAATAGAGAAATCCAATTTAATGGCTTCCAATTATAAACTGAAGTCAGCATCTCACTGAAGCTGACACACTTGTGAGTGTTTTCTTCACTACAAACCAAACTTTAATTTCAAATGTTATTTTTTTTACCTTGTCCATAGTTCCCTGATTCAGATTTTATTCAGTTCCACATTTCCGGCAATATCTGTTATTCCCAAACACACACACACACACACTTGTTTGTCTATATTAGTGAGGTCATTCCATGGACTTCCATTGATTGTATATCAGGCAAGAAGGATTCGAATGGAGCAGAGGTCATCACTGTGACTCTAACAATACACACCCACATGACCTTTATACTCAGAGATATAACAGGATATGAATGTTTTGAGTGACAGTTCGGGAAGAAGTGCTTTTTAAAGGAGGCATGAAATGAACTAGCCCACAGAGGATAAACTCACCCTTCAAATGCTGAATTTTTAACTTCCCTTTCATCTGCATTATGGACTTAAAGGGGAAAACTGGGGTGTATTTTAAAATCATTGTTTTCATGTTTTGTTGACATGAATGAAGGCTATACTGCTGAGAATTTCAGCTCATGTGGCTTCCACTGTCATCCACATACTTAAAATTATATCCACTAAAATGACATTAAAAGATTAAACATTAAGAAAAACGGTGACTGGTGTTTTATGATGGCTGTTTTCAGCTAGTGCTTTTAAAAGAGAAAGTTAGACGCATGACATTCACGTAACAATAACAATAAAAATTTCCTGCAGATCAGCAGCACTGAATATTTCATACTCACTCCCATTGTTTACGTCTGGCTTGAGGAGTGCTTTGTAACTTATGTGACTGGTGCGCTTTGATGACATCACGGTGATCCACAAGCCCTCCTCTTCTCCTGACAGGCGGCAACGAAGAGTCTTTGGTCATCAGAGACTGAAGCGCTCCATTCGTCACTACGCTCTCCCCTCCGTTAGAATTGCTGTAGTCTTGGCATGTCTCTTCACTCATGTCATACACGGTGTGGAAGTAGGTGGGGTTGGCACAAACACTGCTCCCGCTGGTGGGAGGTGGACGGCGCAGTCTGTGCCCCTGAGGCTGCACTCTTCCCCTCTGCCACAAGGACGGCGCTCTCTCCACGATCACAGAGCTGTCGGCATACATGGGGGACAGCATAGCTCTACAGCAGGAGGAAATGAATGCAGGAGAGGTGGGGAAAGAAAGCACAAAGGGAAAGATAATTAAAGAGGCTGTGCAGAAAATCGCAATAAATAAACGTCAGGAAAATAAATAATGCACGCTTGTAGACTGCTGACTTTGTTTGTGTGCCGAGACACGGGTGGAGGAAAAGTAATTTAAAGAGACATACACAAACTCAACAAACACACACTAACACTGAAAAAATGCTACAATCAGACGTTCTGAAACTTATTGGAATTAAGATGCTCCACAGGGGCTGAATACACTTCTAGCTGCCAGAAGCAAAAAACAAAAAAGGTGACAAATGCTGTGGTGACCTTCCAGACAGAGCTAAGAAGTAGATGAAAAGAAAGGGAGAGATACAGAACAGCAGATAACAGTGCTGAAAATGAGAATGAAACAGAGAACGAATTTTGTGGGGCTCGTGGCTGTAAGCTGTGGACAGGAGGGGTTTTGTTGCCAGGCTGTATTTAGGAAGGACACAGCTTGTGTCCATGATCACACACCAAAGATGGATCTCACTAAATCTGCCTCTGCTGGTCTTTATTTGGGGCCAATCGAGAGGAAATTCATTACAAAAGGCATTTAAGCGTTTAGTGAGGTGAAAAAGAACTTTAGAAATCCTGAAAGGTCTTCACATATGTGTTTGTCCCTTCCTGGAGCAACATTGTGACATTCATTTTTGATATTTGTAGTCAGAACACATTGATTTATTGGCTACTTCCTGGACAAGTCAAAGAATGGATCTTTGCTTTTAGCCAGAACCATAAGTCTTACTGTAATAGAATTCATAAAGCATAATCATAGCCACAAAACATAGTAGAACCCAATTTTGGATGATTTCATTTGTATCATTGTGTGTAACAGCAAGTGGCTCATTGTGTGGGATGGTTCTCCAGTGCACCAGCCCACAGACAGACTCACCAGTGTGTGGGTGTGTATGAATACATGCAATGAGTGTGACATTCACAAAGTTCTCCAAAAACACACAAACTTTTCCACAGAAATGACGGCCGTCAGATCAGATGTTCTCCACTTTCCTGACAAGTGCCAAACTCCAGAGCTTCTGTTGGACTGGATTATTTTATTTATTTTGCATTTTTATTGCATTGCATTTTAAATCATACTTTATTATAATATACATTACATATAGACGGGTGTTAAAATTTGCATCAGATTCATCTTTAATCAGAAACTTACAATTAAATTAAATCTTCCAGCCAGTTCTGATGTGCTATTTATTGTAAAGAGAAGAAAATGTGTCAACACGCACAATAAAATGATTCTCTGCATTTAGTCCCTTCAGTAAATAAATAATGTGTCGTGCTGAATAAACACATTATGATAAACAGGCTGGGAACAGCCAAAAGATAGATAGATAGATAGATAGATAGATAGATAGATAGATAGATAGATAGATAGATAGATAGATAGATAGATAGATAGATGGATGGATGGATGGATGGATGGATGGATGGATGGATGGATGGATGGATGGATGGATGGATGGATGGATGGAGAGCGAAGGAGAGAGAGAGAATACTTAAAAAAGAGACTTTCACCATCACTTACCAAAAAGACTCGTGTTGTTTCCGAGGTGAATGTGAGATCTGGACCCGTCCGGATCACTTGTACTTTAGAACTGAAAGCAACAATGAAACTCCACAAACTGAATGATCCGAGGTCCGTTTCCATCTTCAAGCGCGTTTCATTCTGTCTTTAATGATGTATATCACAGCTGACACTGGAGGCACCTGCGCGCACTCGTATGTTGCGTGAGTCTCGCTCTCCGCGCGCACTCGTATGTTGCGTGAGTCTCGCTCTCCGCGCGCACTCGTATGTTGCGTGAGTCTCGCTCTCCGCGCGCGTTGGATGCGTGACGCCGGGAAGGCGTCGCGTTAAAACTACGCGTTTGTTTTGTCCCTACATAAAACAACGCATGCACTCTCCACTATTACACTGAGTCTACATTAAGCGTCCAAATGTCAATGAGTATGAAAAGCCATTCGGCCTGATTTATTAAGATGAGTGTCAGAAAACTGGATTCGCATGATGTACATTTGGTTGATCGTGCTAAGCGTTGAAAAAAGAAAAAAATAATAAAAGAGCATCGAGTCTCTTAATAAATGAAATAAAGCATATTTAAGGAAAAAAACAGAGGGCGATCTTTATCTTTATGGCTGTGGCCTTAATATAGGGAAAATAGAACAGATCACGGTCGTTTATACATATTACAATGTCTAATTCAAAACAGCACCGCACAATAATCAAATAAGAATGACTGCATGCATTCTCCTCTTATGTTAAACGAATGAGTTAAAGTTCTCGTAAATATTAGTAAGAATTAGATTTTGTAGACATCAAATGGGACTGTGCGTTTGCCAGACAGATGCAACCTTTACACACATCTGTCAGCCATCAGAATAACCAAAAAACAGTAAACATTAAGATTATAACAATGTCTGAAAACAGTCTTGTCCTCGTTGGCCACCTAGCGGCAATACAGCGTAAAACCCGTTTGTAGAATTATACAGTAGTTCATTTATAATGCAATTGAATTTCAGAGCTAGTTTATCTGGCTCGCCTGTAAAGCGATATATTTTTACTGTGTTGCACGCCCGCCACTCTGTAGTGCACCTAGGACAACATTTATCAGAATAAAAGGTTGACTTTTTACCTCTGTTCAGACATACAAGAGAAACAGAAGAACACAGATTAGAAAAGCACATCAAATTGTCCATCAAAATAGGTTTATTTTAGGACCTCTTGACTTTTTATATAATCTGCCACAATTGTGGCACACATACTGTTAAAAGATAGCAGATGGACAAGTAAAAAAACAAATTTCTAGCAACAACAAAATTAAATTAAGTTCTATGCATATATTAAAATACACTTAGAAAGCATTTTCCAAACAAAGCATCAAAAAACTGCCATTTATTTCTTAAAATCATTCATTGTATATTAGTATTTTAGCACAGTGTAGTCAAATCACACATTAAAAATCGTGAATGGGAGCACAGAGAAAAGTTAAAGGTCACACAGGGGCTGTATTGGTCAGTCTCTGATTGGCCAGCTGGGATGATGTGGGTGTGTCCCTGTGTTCCAGAAGGACAGTGGGAGAATCAGCTGGTTTTCTGGCTGTTAACCCGTTGCCCTTACTGAGATGACCCAGCAGATGGATCATTTGTTACCACGGCGGCGACATGGGCTGTGGGTTTTGCAAGTAAGACATCACGACTGCAGATATAGACAGCCTGAAGAAAACAACATGTGTTTAATCTGGCATATTTGTATGGAAGCATTAAATTTGTGAGTCTATATATTTTAGGAATGCAAAATAAAGAAAATGCTGTTGTTGTTAGTTTTAGTTTTTTCAACTAGCTTCTCTAGTTATTATTTATGAGAATAACAATTAAGCATAAACAAAACTCACATGAAACTGCTCATCATTTGTTTGGTGTCTTCTGAGCTTCGCGAATTGGCAAAACTGATAAACGAGCAATACACAGCAATCCACGCGCACCATTTAAGCTGCCGAAAAGAACATAAAACATTCACATTTGAGCCCCCCAAAAAATGATCCATCAGATCATGTTTGTTTATAGACACTGTGGCTTTAAAACACATCTGCTGTTGTGTGTAAACACAGGAGAGTGTGAGGTCACCTTGAGCATCAGGCCACACATACTGAAGATCATGCCCAGCAGGTTCATGTAGTCTGGTGTGGGGTCTTCCAGTGTGGGGTTTGTTTCTGTGTTGGGGGGCTTGTAACTGTAAAGTAAACACATGGCTTTAGTATGTATGCCGTTCATTACTCAGCTGCACATGAAATAAAACACCGATTTAACATGGTTTTATCTGAAAATCTGAGACAGAGAATAAACAATAAGATACAACAACCATTGTTTCATACACTGAATATTTAAAAAAATATAGAATATACTGAAAATAGATAAACAAACTGAAAAAGACACAAGTTAACAGCAATATTGATAACCAATTTTTACTCAGTATGTTAGAGTGTTAAAAGAAATCAGATCTATTTAAACTAAAACGGTGAAAATCCTCTCTAATATTTCACATCATTAGCCAAACGGTTGCTAATACTAGATGCTAAGAGCAGTCAATGAAAACGCTTCCCATAATCATCTTTATCATTAAAACTGCAAACAAACAAACGATACCCACCGAAAAATCTTGTTCGGTCGTCGTGGATCTGCCATGTTGTTCAAAGTCATACTTTATAATCTTAATAAATGAAGAAACCGTGTTTGAAGCTCTTGAGCAGCGGACAGCTGACTCGTGTAACGTTACGCTGTATGAACGCTGTTGTAGTGACTGTACAGACGCACCAGCGCCATCTAATGCTAAGGAGGACATGCATGTCCGGTTTAAAGAAACATTTTATATATTATTAATTTAATATTAATTGAAAATTAAAAATGTAAAAAAATTAATAAAGTATCGTCATTATAAATCAGACATGAATATTGCAGGTGTTGTAATCTATTACAAGTATGTGAGTCTCATAAAACTATTTGTATGTCCCCCACTTACATACTAGAAATTCAGTTTAAATAATAAACCCTCGATCACTTTTATTATTTCAAAAAGCCCAGCAGAATAAACTCTGGTATATGTCAGCCTAAAAGCTTTTGACACATAAACTGCTTTCCATAATACAAAATACAGCTACATGATTTAATAACACGTTTTCAGTACAATACAAGCGTAATGTATACAAGAATAATACAGATATTCCCACCGTTCTAAAGGCGTGCATTAGTTTAAAAAAAGCATTATTATTTAGTAATTATTAATTACAGTAGTTTTAAAGAAACAGACATAAAATACAAATAACACATTTTATTTTAAATTGCTCTTATAGATAGTCGTTCGTTCACTTTTTTAATGTTTAAATTTCACATTTAAGAGAAGCAGAGGTATTTGTTGTGCTTCATCTGATGTTGCTATTATAAAACATTATATGAGGAATGTTTTTCATCTCGTGGGTCTTTGGATGATAATAACTGTCCATTCATGAGAGCCATTGAACTGAAAGATGTCTTTATTTCTGATAAATCTCTCTCTCTCTCTCTCTCTTTCTCTCTCTCTCTCTCTCTCTATATATATATTCAGTAAAGTTTTTATGAGCTCTCCTCTTCTGAAACAGCTGGTGCTGAATTTATCGCATTCAGCTCAACCTCCTCCTGCGTGTGCCTGGAAATAAAATGAAAATAACATCTAATGAGACGCTTGTTTAAAGATTTAAGATTTTACAACAAGTCTGTATTCGTTAGCTTTAGTCAATGCATTATTTAACATAAACTAACAAGGAAAAAATTATTTTTACAGCAATTTTTAATCTTTGTTTAAAGCTAGTTAATATAAATTCAATTCATGTTAGATCATTGTGCATTACCTAATTTTAACAGATGCAATACCAGATTTAAAAAAAATTATTAGTAAATGCTAAAATTAACATGACCTTACAGACTAATACATGCAGGAAAAGTTTATCTGATTGTTAGTGTATGTTCATCAACAAAGATGAAAATGTTAACAACTATCTAATCGTAAAGTTTTACAGATTGTATCTGTTGCAGGAGCAATAGCTCATGTTTTGCATTAGTTTGTATTTTGCATCAGTATATCTGTCTGTCTGTTTAATGTCTGGTATCATACCTCCCCTCCTCCGCATCCAAAATATAATCTGGAAGTTTTATGTTGGTGGTTTCGGGCAGCAGGAAGACCACAAACCCGCTCAGAACCGCAGTACCAGCGAACACCACTGAGGGCGCAAAGCGCCACATGTCCTCCAGTAACATCACCATGGGGGCCAGAGAGCTCCCCAAACGAGCTATAAACGAGGAGTAGCCCAAACCGCACTGCCTATTAAACACATCAGCAGATTCATCGCAAAACAGCGCCATCTCTTGAAAATACCACTAACACAACAATTTTGTTACATGAAACTTCTATGGTAAATGTTAAAGTTTAATATAAGGGATGTACATCTTTATTGATGGCTCAGTGTTGTATATTATTTCTCTATTATACAAATTACCGCAGTACAGTGGGGTAAAGCTCAGATGTATATAAGTAGGCGATGGTAAAGGCGGCTTCAGAAAATCCTTTTCCAATGATTGCGACTCCTGTTCGCACCGCAGAGAAATCTAAGAAGAATAAAACACATGCAAATCATATTTCTTTAATAATTTAGAGCCAAATAAGGTTTATTATATGAAGAAAGACTGTGATTTGTTTAAGATTGTAGCTTTAAAAAGCAGTTTGTTTTCTCAGAACAGTTCTGTTCACATGAACTAGTGGACCTCAAAATAACTGATGAGAACCTACTAGTTGGAATTAAACTGTTTAGTCCAATCAGAGCTCCTGTTATAATGAGGGACCAGGCCTGTCCATTCCTTCGTCCAATCCGATCCAGAACAAAGTAGGTCCCAACTTTGGCCGGGATTTCAATCACTCCATAAACAAACTGTGTGAGATAAACGTTCAGCCCAAATCCAGTGATGTTGAAGCTGATTCCATAGTAGGTGAAAGAAACAGCGAACCTGCAGATACAAAGAAAGAGTGTTGAGTTAGTACTTCCTGGAACTTACTTCCTGGAAACTGTAAATAAACGTTCTTACAACCTAAAATTGTTAGCTGGGTAGTCAGACATTTCTTCACATACCAGAAAATCCCGGAGCATATGGCAATCTTCCTCAGTTTGGGGGTCCTAACTAGATCGAGGTACGAGTGGTTCTTGTTTGTCACATCAGGTATAATTACTTTCTTTAAAGTCTATATGGGTAAAAATTAAATATTTAATTAATTCATTTCTAAAGACAAATATAAGATTACAGCAAAATTGGTCATTATCATAAGTGCACATGAAAGGTGTATTTACCGCAGTGTCAAGTTTTTCAGTGTATCTGTGTTTTCCATTCATCTTTGCACACTTGAACAGATATTTCTGTGCCTCCTCTACTCTGCCATTGGCCAGCAGCCATCTTGCAGACTCAGGAATCCACCTTTTCAGATGAAGATTAGGGAAAATGTTGGATTGTAATAATCAGACGTCACCTGTTGATGTTTATCTCAATGGAATATTTTAATGAAGTAAAAATCTGACCCTTTTTCATTGAAGTTCTTTTGCTCTCAATTTTTTTCAGCAATCTACATATTTTTCAGGGTTACAGCTGAAGTTCCAAAACTCACCACCAGGCAATAATACCAAGAATGCAGGGTGATGTCACCACCAGAATGAGGTGCCTCCAGTCTCTGATGAGATAGGCCAAAAGGGCCAGTAGCATGTTTCCCACACTCCAGCCCAGACTGATGATGGTACCAGTGAAAGTGCGATGCTTCACATCCGTCCACTCAACACCTGAGAAATTTGCACATTTATATATATTAAAGCTGCAAGTTTGAGCTTCAATTAACTGGAATAAACTACTTTTTGCATGCACACTGACATATAAGTCATGTGTTGTACTCCTTCAACTTGAGAAAACATTTCATAATTATAGTTTATCAGCTACAACTTGTAACCAGAATAATGGCAAAATACTTAAGACATGACAATAGCTGTAAAAATGAGGAGATAGTTACACAGGGCCACTGTGGTAAAAATCATTCCAGTAAGAGCCACACCACACACGGTCCTGCTTATCGCAAACATCACATAAGATGTAGAAAAAGCTTCCAGAGTTCCAAAAATGGTACTGGCCACAAATGACACCTGAATTATAGGTCGGCGTCCAAACCTGTGGAGTGATTTTAAAGACACTTTTAACCACACAGAATTTTAAAGCAGTTATAAGAAAAAAAGTCACATTGTACATATGACATGAGAAAGAATTTTGCCCTTTACTCTAACATAAACCGGTTTGGATGCGGGTTAACCGAGTTATTCCACGGCAAACAGCGTGTAAATTAACACATTTAAAGCTTCCTTTGCCAACGCATAAGACAGTTATCCATATAAAATCAATTATACACAACAAATCAGGAAGAACATTTATCATGTTTGAACAAAAGACATGTGATCAGAGGAACTTATAATAACTTTAAAAAAGTTGTTGTAGAGAAGCATGTGATCTGCTTCAGGCCTGAGGAGTTTTTAACATGCTAAGGGTGAAAAAGAAAGACAAAAAATCAAACACAACACACTTATCCGCCAACTGGCCAAAGATGACAGCACCGATGGTCACACCAAGGAAGAAAAATGTAGCCAGTGCTTGATTGAGCTTTTTGTTGTCACATACCAAATCCCACTGAAATAACAAAGAAAGAAATCACACCAGAAACAAACTGAACACAGATAAAGTTCACAAGTTCACTTCCTGTTCTGGTCAGCGTTAAATGTTAAGTGTCAGAGTTAAATTAATGACAAGGTATAATGGTTAAATGTCATCTGTACATTAGCAGATATAATGCCTGACACATAAACAGTAACACTATAGGATAAACACAGCGGTGGGTGCTACACATGCTAATATGCAAATAGTAATGACCAATAGTAACTCAAGCAAAAGGTCGTAACTGACCAATCAGCATCAAGAATTAAAACTATCCATTATAAATGTAAATTAGGGAATTTATTTGCAGTATAAAGTTACTAAATATGTCCATGAGGTGAAAGCAGGTGAAACTGTGACCTAGACATAATTTATTTTAAATATAGTCATAAAAAATGTAATCATTAACATTTGACTGTAGTACTATTTCAAACTATCATCAAAACAGAGGGAACATGTTTATTCTCACCTCTGTGGCGGTTGTTGAGGTGAACTCTGATCGGTCGTACACCCATCCGTGCTGGCACGGTACCGACACGTTAGTTCGGTTGCCATACAGCAGGGTGAGGTCACCATCAGGGTCAAAGCCCGTGGGCAGAGGATACATCCTGCAGGAGCTATAAGAGCCATCTGGATTAAGTGGGATACTGAGGGCCACAATTTGAGAGACACCTGGACTTTCCTTTTCTGTGCCACCTGCATAGCCGTCCTTCAAGTACGGCAGGGCGCAATGGTGAGGCGGCACCCCTGAGATGAAGTTGTGGAGCAGGAAGTGGAGTGGAAGGAGAACCCGTGGAAGCCACAGAATAAAGAGAACCAGAAACTGGAACTTGTGGAAACCACCAACCTCGTCTAAGATGTCCTCAAACCTCATTGTTGATCGTGAAGCGTAGATCTGATTTTCAGATAGTTTGTTGCAAGCGCGCTACTCAGCCATCAGAATCTTCTTCTGGATCTTCTCTGGTTGAGTTGAAATTTGCTCAGTTCTGGTTGAGTGAACAGCAACAGGAAAGTTCTCTGGCCAGACTGGGACTGCTGCTTTATGTTATCAAAACGCTGTTCCCGGTCACACATTTTATGGCCCATATGAGATACAATAACGTCTTTGTTGTAGAGAGGCAGAGTCTCAGTGTTTCAAAGTTCATAATCCCTCACTTGACTCTTACAAGTGTGCTAAGAGAAAAATATCCCGCGGACAAATCGTTGTAAGTCATATTGATAAAAGCATTTAAGGAAACCTTAAACCTTCATTTTCCATTACGTTAAAAAATACTCAAACATTTTTCAAATTGCTATTTTGAAGTATTTTTGGAACATTTTATCTAACTATTTTTATGCTGTTGTCTCTTTATTTTGAGTGTGATGTGCAGATGTTTTAACATGCTTAAATGTGGAGGAAATAAAACAACACACGATTAACGCTTTACAATTTTATATCTTTGTTTCCACAAAAATCTCGAGTAACACCTCACCATTGTAATTAGAGATGCAAAACCGATTATTTAAAAATCATTTGTATTAACAATAATTAACAATGTGACTTTTGACATGCTTAGAAAATGAGACAATTCTGTGCATATCCCACAATAATTTACTTTATCAACAAAATTAAAACCAAATACCTCAGCATTTCTTTTGCCCAATAAAAATAAAGAGTTCTCTGCAAGAAATACTGAAAATATGTACAAGCAGTATATTCAAATACTTGAAAACAAGCTAAACTCAAGGCATGCCCATCATCACAGGGTTTATAAAGAGTCCAGCTGCAGAAATGTGTGGGTCTGTTGACCATGGATGTGTGATAGATATTATAATGTTTTGTGGCTTTTAATATTTTGTGCTGGCTAAATACACATGAAATACACTGTACGATTGTTTCAGAAGTTATAAATAATTTTCCACACTGTAAAAAAAACTTAATCAACTCGGCATTACAAGTAATTTCAACATAATATTTTAAATGGTGACTGGTGTAACCTATAAAAATAAGCAATATTTAAATTTTTGTTTTATAGTTTACAGCAACATAACACCAGTTAAAATTAAAAACAGCAAGTTGAAATGACTTGTGCAACTAAGTTGATCAAACTTAAAAATAAAAGTGCAGCAGTTTTTTTTAGTGCATTATCAATTCAATGCAATTTACCACGTGGTAAAGACACCTTCAAAAAAAACAGATATCAAATATGCTCAACAGAAGAACACGTACAGCACCGGGTTACAGTGGATAAACACAATATCACCTCTGTTGTGTACATTGAACCTTTTATCAAAATGAAAGCACTGCGTGATGCAATAATACAACATTACATTATTTGGTGCAGAACTCAAAATCAAAAGAGCGATTTATTGATTAGTCATCAGGGGAAAATTATGCTTTTGAGGCAATATGCTCAAGTAAATAATGAAATAAACAAACGTAGTAAACAGCAGTCGCAGTGTTTCATCTAACTGCAGCTGCATTGGTGCTTGTGCTTTTGTCCCTTTTAACGGGAACCGTGTTCTTTAACGCAGACGCTTTGGTTGGATCCCTGACAGATGCGTTGGTGGATTGTTGAGGGTTGCGAGAAGCAGTCCTAGACTTCAGTGGCTGCGCGGTGGGTCGCAGGACAAACGGCTGCTTGCGGGACTCGCTGACTGCGGGCCGCAGCGATGGCCTCTGAGGGGAGGGGCTTGCCATACGACTGGAGGAGAAAGTGCAGTTTGCGGTGCTCAAGCTGCGACGAGATGTTGCAGGGAAGCAGGAGAGAGGCATGCGGTTACTTGCGTTTGGCGTGACAGAACGGGAGACTGTCGATTTAGATCTTGTGTGAAGTGCTGGGGTGCTTGACTGCAACTCAACTTTTGGGCTGAAGTTAATAAAAAAAGAGACACATTGAATTTAAAACTTTTGCACAGTTTCACAGACAAGGCTTAAGACTAGTCCAAGACTAAAACGCATGTTTGAGCTGTCTTAACTGAAAGCAACTTGCACTGGCATGTCTTAATATATCTTAGTTGCTCTCAGTTGTTTTGTCTTAATATGCACACCAGTAATTATTTTCTAAGGCATATTTATAAAAGCTATCTAATATTATATTTATCCACATACACATATTAAACTAGTCATAAATTGAAAACTAGTCATGAATTGACTTACCCATTGCTTGCCTTTTGTTCTAATACTGCAGCTCCAGGTGGAACCACAAGACCAGAAGCTGCAACACTCAGTTTAGTTAAAGGCTTTCTGATTGGAGTGACTGGTCTGGGGATCCTGCTGTGCCATCCAGTCACATTCTTCTCTTCAGCTTCTTTCTTGAGCTTACTGAGGGAATCATCAGATTCAGGAATGTCCTCCTCTGAGCCTGTAACAGAAAGAGTCTCTGAGGCTCTTTTGGGCTCGTCTCCAGAAGACAACGATGATGAATTCAGTCTCTTCCAGCGACTCTGTCTCTGTCGTTCCACAATCTGGCGAGCCAGGTCCTGCTGTATGGCTTGCCTTCTTATTCGTTCTCTGGTGGACAAAGATTGTTCAGATCCTGCGTCTTCTTCTGTGAGCAGGATTGGAATTCGGCTCTTGCTTCTTGGACGTTGACATTTAGGAAGCTTCACACTGCATGCCACACTCTCAGGTTCTGGTTTCTCTTCTTGATCTTCTTCTTGTGGTTGCTTTTTTTGTTCTTTATCAGTTGATGAAACTTGTTGGATTGGCTTCTTTGTCTCTGAGACAGAAACTACACGGCTGTCCTGTTTGTCTGAAGTCTTCTTTGTGAAAGATTTATCTAAAGCTTTGAGATCCTGAGGTTCTTCTGTATAAAGCTGAGATGTGACTTTAGAAAGGACATCTTGATCTATTACCTGCTTTGTCAGTGATCTGCCTTCAATCTGATCCTTTTTGGCAATCGCTAAAACTTCAGCATCACCTTCTGCAATCCGTCCACCACTGGAAGACATAACATTCAGATGGCTTGTCTCAGCAACGTGTATGAAAGTGCGCTCCACTTTAGAGAAAGGACGTGATGCAATTGAAGCCTCTTCAGTTATTGAGATGGTTACCACTGGTTTAAATGTTTGTATGGATGGACCTAGGTCTAGTGCATCAGGTTGCCCTGTATCTGTAGGCATCTGCACCTGCTTTAAGTTCTTTGGGACCTGCAACTCTAGTCGACCTCCATCCAACCGTTCATTTTGAGGAGCATCAGAGTGTGCCAGACCCTGATCCACATCAGTTCCATTTATAGAATTTGGAGACTTCTTCAAGTCTCCTGGAGAAAACAAAACAAGGGTCCTGGAGACGTCTTCCTGGTCAGGATCTACATCTGCCACCGAACCTGGTTCTTTGGGCTCCTTGTGTGGATCATCATCCACTAAGGTGGATGGAGCTCCATCTTGACTACGTTCAGTGCTCTTTTCACTTGCCCCACTGCTGGACTCGCTCTTGGTAACATCATCATCACAAGGTCCTTCAACCTGCGTTTCAGGAGGTGTCGCCGTGAAGGCCCGTCGCTGATGCAGACTTCCTGTAAGCATGACGGTCAGGAAGTCGGCTCTCTTCGCCTGCAGTTTAGGAAGAATGTGGAACATCTCCTTCTCAGATGATGGAGATTTAGTCCTGTAGTCAGTGGGTGACAATAAAGCCTCAGTTGGAGAAGAACCCTAGAAGACAACATACAAAAGTTACAAATCTAGCATTGAAGTACATACTATACAAGACAATGTCAGGTGTGATTAAGAAAAAATAAACGGTGGCATTACAAGCTTTTGTGATGACTATAAATCTCTCTGGAAAAGACTACAGCATTAACGACTATGAAAATAAAACTAAAATAATTTGTAGTTTACACCCACAGCTAAATTCATTTACAATTATCAACATTTTCAAAACATTTAGCAGATAATCAAAATAAACTACTTAATCACACAATTTATTGTTACACAATTATTTTATAGAATTATCATAAGTACACAATTACTTTTTCTTAAACAGTTTAATGTTGTTTCAAGTGTACACAAGCTTTTAAAGATTGTCTACATGACACATAAAAAAGGCACCAAAATGTGTTAAAGAATTTTTCCCTTTTTCAGTGTATCCCAACATACAGGTTTTCTATACAGTACATACAGACTAAAACCAACCAGATAACATGCTTTTACATACAGTGTACAGGATAAATTACATTTCTCTTTCCTAGATATATATATTTCTGTACATTTATTTTGTTAAAAAAATGTTTAAAACATGCTTTGAAATATTACAAGCATCTGTACAGTTATACTGTGATAGAAAAGGGAATATGTTTATCAGACCGTAGCCCATTTACATTGCAATACAGACTGTCCCTGTAAATACCAACCTGTTCTTAAGCAAACTGTCTAGTTAAATTAAGATCCTATTAAACCACCTGTAACCTATTTTTACACTTTAACCCTTGAACCCTTTTTAACAACAGACACTTTTAAATTAGAGCTATTTACATTGACACTAATTGCAAACATATTGAATACATTAAATAAGGTCATAAATCGGTGCTTGTGTCAGATGCTGTGTGCACATTGTTGCTTTCAGCTGTTTATTAATATCAACATGTCTAGAGTTCATTGTATAATCTGAGAACATCTCACAGCACTGAGCTCAGTGTCAAATCTCCCCAACATACATTATACAGACTGACCCTGCAAACAAAAATATATCATTACCACATGCAGGTATTTATGTTACAGCAGTTTTCTTCATATAAAAGGTGGTTTTGATAAAGGCATTGTGTACAGACATAAAAGTAAAACTTGTAAGAACTCATTAGCATCACATGCAGATGTTCCTGCTATCAACTTAAAAGCTTTTCAAATCTTGTACATATTAAAAGAGAATAAAGCCAAAATAGTCCTTAAGGACATATAAGCAATGTTAAGATTTTGTAATGGCAAAAACCATTAAACCACAAGAATAGATGTTTTAACATTTAAATATAAGTTCAAACAGTAGATTGACCAAAGTAAGAGTAAAAAAAAAAATCAGCTAACAGGGAACATTCCCAGATTGTTGGTTAACGTTTTCTAAAAGTTCCCTCAGTTATCAAAAACGTTCTTGCAGTAGGTTAGTAGAACATTTCTTGAATGTATGTATCATATCAAAAATGTTGAAGAAAAAAAAATTAAAAACATTTTAAAAACATTACAGAATTAAAAATGTTTGAATAACGTACTTATATGTAAGCAACAAAGTTGTGCAGTATGCAAATCAATAATCAATATTCAAATAATGGAAACAAAACAACATAAATCATACAGAATTTTACATGAGAATTGTCTGTCAAAGCAAATTTTGTCTAAACAGGTTTAAATTGTTTTGTCCTTCCAGGACCTTCTTGTCAACAGACTCAACGATTATATTGTTTTTTCCCGTTTGTTATTACTGGTATCATTGCTGTTAAATTACAGCTAAAACACTGATGTACAGCAGCCAGAATCTGATGTGCAAAACAA
>JAZGTK010001608.1:0-37930 GCA_036877625.1 Ambastaia sidthimunki | reverse complement strand
CACTACAGCCAGCCGGATGTGGCCATGTTTGACTTCACCTGCATGTACGCCTCAGAAAACGCAGCCCTGGTCAGAGAGAAGAGCGGCCATCAGCTGCTGGTGGCTCTGGTGGGGGACAGTCTGTTGGAGGTGGGCTGATGTTTGTGGCTTTCAATCCCAGAATGCATTGTGACCAGCTCAGTAAAAAACTAATTTACAATAACACATGTGTTGTGAGAAATCTTGGTTATAAATAAACATTTTATTTAATATGAAAATTTTGACATCAGTAAAGTTCAGTGTAATTAAAATGGTTCATTTTATCTTATTCGTGTCACACTGTGAGCTCAGCAAGGATTGAAAACAGGAAAGATTCATTGTTTATAACAGCTTTTAATACTGTATGCTTGAATATTTCCACATAACATTTGACTGAAGAACTTTGTTTAGAGTTTCCTGTAAACATGCGGTATTGTCTCATTGTGTATTTGTGTATGTCTTTCGTCTTTGTGGACAGCCTTTCTGGCCCATGGGCACAGGTTGTGCGCGAGGGTTCCTGGCTGCCTTTGACACAGCGTGGATGATAAAGGGGTGGGCTCAGGGGAAAGGACCCCTGGACCTTCTGTCAGAGAGGTGACACAAATGATAAAAAAAATTTTTATAAATGAGTTTTTTTGTTAACAAACATGAGAAATGTTTGTTAATGTTGGTTAGTATTAATACAGTTTGTAGTATTGTATATTGTTAGTTAACCACTATTGTTCACACACACTTATGTTGCCAGAAACATTTGCATAAGTTTGTACTCAAGCATGGGGTGTTTGTTTCTAAAAATCGACTATCTACTTGTTGTCTGTCCTACAGAGAGAGTATCTACAGGCTGTTACCTCAGACCACGGCAGAAAACATCTCAAAAAACTTCGAGCAGTACACCATAGATCCAGCCACACGGTACCCCAACCTCAACTCCACCTGCGTACGACCACATCAGGTGAGACTGACGCCCATCCCTACCATGTAAATCTATATGCATCCGTCTCATCGTGACTCCACCTGTAAACCCACACTTCCTGTTTCAGGTACGGCATCTGTACATTAATGGTGAACAGAACTCGGGTGGTCTGGAACGCAGCGAATCCACACGCAGATCTGTCAATCTTTCCCGACGAGGTAGTTTTCCTTTTTATTCCTTAAAGACACAGACTGGATTTGACTTCCTGTTCTGCTGCTCTACAGAGTGCACATAATATTGAAACTAAAGTGTTGTTTTGTTAAAGCTGCAATCTGTGACTTTTGCCTCTCTACTGCCATCTCTGTTTGAAACGTGAAATTGCAAGTTACTTTATATACTTTACGTATGTCAAAGTCAAATAAAGCCAAACTGACATTTCCTGGACAAAACTGACATTCTTTTGACAAAACTAGACCAGCTTAAATTATAAAAAATTGTTATAAACTTACCATTTCGAATCAGGGTAATTATTATTTTTAACAAAAAAAAATGCAGCTTTAATGCAAAAAAAAATCTTGTTTTCCCAGTTTAATGTGCAGAAAAAACAATAAGATTAACTTTTGGTCAGACTAAATGTGTTCCAAAAACGGATCGTTCCTGTTGGCATGATTCATTATTTACACTCAGCCCAACTCCCAAATTGTCATTCAGTTTCATTGTTCCCTCATTAGTGAACATAATGTAGTGGCAGCAGTGCAGTCAATAGTCATGTTATTTATGTTTGTTTAATAGCTGCTCTCACCTGCAACAGGCCTCATACGAACAAAGACTTTATCACTGCTCCACACCCTCTACTCAATCAGAGAGCTCGGGTTACATTCGAAAGTTTCAGACAGTCAACGAAAGCTTATTTTAGTAAGGCCTTATCAATCTCGCTGCAGTGATGTCATCGCATGGTCGCATGAAAATCTGGAGCTTAAACTCTCTGAAATTTGTTTGCATTGTGACTGAAAAGAGGGTGCATGGTTCATCACATGTTGTGGGGTACCTCAAATCTGTTGGGTCTCCCACACATTTGCTTAATTTTTAAATGTGTTCGGGCTGCCCCCGGTCTGTAGCGGTCTGACCTGAAGGCTGGAGACGAGACCTATAAACCAGTGAGCATGTGACAGCGGAGTATGTTATATAATCGGTGTTCCTGTAGCTCAAATGATAGAGCATTGCGTTAGCAGCGCAAAGGTTGTGGGTTCGATCCCAGGGAACACAAGTACTGATAAAAAAATCAAATACCTAGAATTTACTGTAAGTCGCTTTGGATAAAAGCGTCTGCCAAATAAATAAATGTAAAGTGTAAATATATAATTACAAGTGGCTTCATAGCAGACGTTGGAGAATGAAGAACGGGACTAAAACGTTGAAACTTTGCAGTAGGGCTTCACAATATATCGAAATATTGCAAATGTGCATATCTCAATGGTTTGTAACGGAATGATTTTAATACCCCAAAAAGGTTTGTATAGTCAGTTTTAGGTCAATGCAGATAGCAGAGAGAGAACGCTATCAATAATTGTAGTGATGCAGTTGACCTAACCAAGGCTTCTACATAAGTGATGAAATATATATTTTTTTCAGAATCGGAGGTTCGTCCCAGTCGTCTGCAGTTGTGGTGTCACAAACAGACTCAGGGTTACAGAGGAGTAGATGTGACTGACCTCACCACCTCCTGGAGGAGTGGCCTGGCTCTGTGTGCTCTCATCCATCACCAGAGACCTGACCTCATGTAAGCGAGACCACACACACACACACACACACACACACACACACACACACACACACACACACACACACACTGGCCCACCATCCTGTGGTCACACCCTTATAAAAAACCCTGTATGCTTTTAAAGATGCTGGAACTCGTAAGATGTATCAGATTTACGCTTGTCAAAACCTTTTGATCCTGCCCATGTGGCTGTGTCTTCCTCCCCTAAGCCATCAAAAGAAGTTGTATGTCTATGCAGGACAATAGCTTTGATTTCGAACTGCGTTTCCCTTGGCCGAAAGTAGTTGTATTCACTTCTTGGTTGCAGATAAAACCTTTTCATTGCAACAGGGAATTAAAACAGCCAATAGAGAACAAGAGAAAGATGTAACGGATAAAAAACTTGCCCTAACCTCTGCTATACCTGGAGACACGAATTATTACTCATGAGCAGCAGAAAAATGACATGACAATTCTGATTGGCTGATGCTTTTTGAAACCAGATGATGTAATCATGACATCATAACTGGGTCATGCTAAACCTTTAACCGTTCCCTCACACATCAAAGCAAGGCATCATGATTTATTCAAGCACTTACATTATAACTTTCACACATTGCGTGTCCTCTGCCATAAATTCTGCCGCTCCTTCTAATACCATCTGGATGGGAGTGGCTGCCTTCATGATGTCATCATCAGAAATGTGTCCCAGGGGCTCACGGTGCGATGACTAAATTAGCTCAAACTGTTCTGGTATTGCTTTGCCAGTGAGAGTGTTTTGGCAAATATTATTCTGGGTAACTAAGGAAATGGATAGTGAGAACACAGCTACTCAGTTTGATGGAATTCAAGCCTGATAAGGTCTTATCATTTCTTTTCCTCCTTCTGTTTTCCTTTTTTCTTTTCTGGCTCTTTCTTTCTCTCTCTCTCTCCTTCTCTCTCTGTCTCTCTCTCTCTCCTTCTCTCTCTGTCTCTCTCTCTCCTTCCCTGTCTGTCTCTCTTTCTTCTCTGTCTGTCTTTCTTCTCTGTCTCTCTCTGATCTGTTTTCTCTCTCTCCACCAGTGATTTTGACTCACTGAATGAAGCAGACTGCGCTAAGAACAACCAGTTGGCTTTTGACGTGGCGGAGCGGGAGTTTGGCATCCAGCCTGTCACCACGGGGAGGGAGATGAATGCCGAGCGAGGGCCGGACAAGCTGATCATGGTGCTTTACCTCTCCAAGTTCTACGAGATGTTCCACAACTCTGCTCAACCGGCCGCAGGTAGAGCTCACCTGTGCTTTCACAGTAAATCCTGCCACCAAACCCACTGAGGGAGAAACTGTGCTGCATCGTTTGTAGCAAGACTTTTGAAAAATGTTGGCAGATGTAACTTTCAGAACATGAGCCAGGGTGATGTCATCGATATGGTGCATTTGTGCACCTGCTGTGCATGTGTTGCCGAGGTTCTAGCCTGGTGGTTCTCCAGGGTGCAAGAATGTCACTACATGAAACTATTCAAGCAAGATGAAACATTGTTCTATAATAGTTCAACTTTAGTTTTAAAAAATAGAATTAGACAGGAATTTTGGCAGGAATATTACATTAGGATAGACCAAAAAGCCATCAGATTGTCTTAAAACACAAAGAGTTATTTAACCGATGTGCATTTTTATACTTTGTGTTAATTTAGTGTAATTAATTTGTCATATTCGAGGTACATATTAAGTTTTGTTTGATTTGCAGGTATACCCAAAGAGACTGATGCAAATAATGAAGACTATCCATCAAAGACTGCAAATTCTGTTTACAACTCCATAAATCTCACCCTGCCAAGAAAACGAATCCCAAAGGTGACTGTTAAATCTCATACCTAGTTTTCAATGAGACCGAAGACAGAATTTCATTTTGTATTTGTTAGCCGAACGTTTTGCTTTCACTTAATCCCATTCAAATTGGGAAACGAATGATTGTTTTTCGTTATTCCAAGGTTGACAAGAAGTTGGAAGACAATGATTTCAACAAAAAGAGAAAGAAGGGAATCAGCCACCTGGAGGAGGTGTGTGAACTTTCTTCAAACTTCCTGTTAACTTCCTCTATTTTTTTTGCCTGCTTCGTCTAATTGGTCTGCTTCTCTCTTTCCCTACAGCTGATGTCCAATCAGAGTGCGCCCCCTGTAGGCGAGAGAGGTGAACAGAAAGAAAACAGGGTGCGCTCCATGGCAACTCAACTGCTGGCCAGGTTTGAGGAAAACGCCCCAAGCTGCGCTTTGCGCAGACAGGTACGGCCGACAAACTTTCTTTGTTTGATTACAGCAGCTTTTGAAAGACATCAGATCTTCTGTGGTGCTTGAATCTCAGGAGGCATTCTGGCTGGTTCATTGTGGTCTAGTGCCGTCTTTGGTTATTTACTGTTGAGGCTGTAAATTGCTGAAGAAAGTAGAAGCAGAAGTAAATTCTCTGGTTCTGCTGTCTTCTGGTTCATCAACCCATGATGAAATTAATTTAATATGAGCGCATGGTGTTGCGTTTCAGCATTGTAATGTCAGTTTAGAATGACATCTGTCTTCTGTCTTAGACTGGCGGTCAGTTTAGTTGGTAAATGTCTGCTTTGATCTGAAGATTATCGCAAAGGGCCATTTGACAAAGATTGCATGTTTTTATGGAATACATTATGCATTTTAGGAAGAATAAAAATAATAGAATGAATATTTTTTTTCACTGTAGTTTGATTGTAGAATTTAATACAATATTGATGACACAAGCATGAGCATCTTATTTTCTATTGGCTTGTCTTTGAGCCTATCAGTGGTCATTATACTGTCTAGCTGCTTAGTTATAGGC
The DNA here is from genome assembly GCA_036877625.1 of Ambastaia sidthimunki. Classification (NCBI taxonomy): domain Eukaryota; kingdom Metazoa; phylum Chordata; class Actinopteri; order Cypriniformes; family Botiidae; genus Ambastaia; species Ambastaia sidthimunki. The sequence goes on along the minus strand of JAZGTK010001608.1, from coordinate 32,419 downwards.
TTATAGGATGTATGTCACTCATGGGCTTATAATACTGCAGAACGCTGTATGAACTGCAGAGATTGTTTGCAGTATAGTCAAGAGACTGTGGGACAAGTCCAGTTTAAAACAAATGGATTTGATGTCTGTTTTTTCAGTTGTTCGGTGCTTCATCTTGGTTTCTTTCTGTGCATTTTCTAACTGTCCTCTGATCTTTTTCAAACTTTTCTGTCCGGCTCTTTTGATGCAATGTTAGTTTGAATCTGAGGTCGACTCTGGTGCTGAAAAGCCAGTATCTCTGGACATGAGTGACAACCCACGTTTTGCCAAACCCAAGAGCCACCCCACACCCCCTCCTTCCCCTCCACCCAAACCAAAATGGCAGGTATGTTTAGCCTGTCATTGAACCCACCCACAGTTCCTCATCACCCACGGTCTGATGTATCAGTGTATTTATTCCATCTGTGTTGTATTAGCAACGTTAGCATGACAGTCATTCAGTCACAATGTGTTAAGTAGAGAATGTTAATGCATGGACATTTTCCGACACATGATTTCTATCAACCAATCAGTGGCCTCGCTGAACTCCCAACCTTAAAATCAGCGGGCAGTGATTGGACTGTGAGTAAAGCTAATAATTGCTACAATGGTTTCAGTTTTGCCCAAATTGTCACCTATATCCTTACAGCCATCTCCTTATCTAAGACTCCTTGAATCTCGAACCCGGGATGAAACCTTGCACACTGTTGCCCAATTGTCTGACCGCTATATAGATGCCAGTTCAAGCCATGAGAACACGGAAATCCAGTCCAGCCCTAAAAAAACTGAAGTTCACTCCAGTTTCCAGCTTACACAAATAACCTCCAGCTATCAAACCAGCGAGTCCCGTTCCAGATCTTCTCACATTCCCTTCAAAGAGCTCCAGTCGGGTTCTGAAACTCGGCTGTCGTCACGAATGGCAGAACCCTCAGATTCACACGGATCTTTCCCACCGGATTTGGGCGGGATGTTCCGGTCTCTGCAGAAGCTGGAGGAGGAAGTGAGCCAGGTGAATGATGGGATGCATGAATCCAGAACTAGTTTGGTGCCTACAGCATTTGTGATGGTGGTTTTATCACATAATCTGATGCGGCCATCATTTGTTATGGGGATAAATAGTGTTTCGTGAACTTCACTTTCTGTCCTCTGCATTTGAATACATGTACAGAGAAAAGCTCAGGCTGAAATGACGAGACAGTTCAACAGGAAAAGCATCCAGGAACGAGCGCAGCAGCTGAGCTGCCTGTTCTCAGGCAAAGAGCTTCAGGTGAACCTCAGACTGCAGCAGTGCATGCTGGGAACTCACACAACCAAAACCGCCTGCTGTAGTTTTATATGGTTTGCAGCAGTCAGTCACATTAAAGCATGTGAACTTTAAAGAGTGGCTTTTCAAACTAAATATATGGTTCTCTCTCTCTTTCTCTGTTTGTCTCTCTCTCTCTCTCTGTCCTTTATTTACAGTGATCTTGATTGGTTTAATTCTGACTCGCATAATTATTAAACAATGCAATTGAGACTAAACTGTGATTGGCCAGCACACTTTCACTTAATTAGAATTAATTAAGAATGCTTTAAATGATTATATAGCAGTAGCTTTTCCTGTATAATGTTCTCGATTCTCTGTCTTTTGTTCCCATTCTTTTGTGACCCTCAAAATGATGTTATTTACTGTCTGACCCAGTTATTCAGTGCCTGAATAATCTGTGAACTGTGGTGGATTTTGTTCTTTACATCTGTCCTCTTTCCATTTCCCGTTCGCCTCACACAGGTTTCTGAAGGCTCTTCTGCCATTTCCTCCTCTTCTTCTAAAATATCTTCAGCCCACGCTATCCCAGAATGCTCCACTCTCTCCTGTATTCTGTCTCCTGTTTCTCCAGTCCAACACAAGCAGGTAAAACTGCTCGCCTGCTCAAATTATAGTCTTCCATTACTTAAAGGGATAGTTTACCCAAAAAATAAATTCTTTAATCATTTACTCACTTTCATGTTATTCCAAACCTGTATGACTTTTTCTTCTGTGGAACTCAAAAGAAGATATTTTGAGAAATGTCTCAGTGGTTTTGTGGCACTTTTATTTCATTACCAACATACTTTAAAATATCTTATTATTCTTCCTAAAAAAAACAAAAAATGCACACAGGTTTTTTTTATATTTTTAAAAAATATAAATTTATATTTTTAAGTGAACTGTCCCTTTAAACTATTTTTAGGAAAGGAAATGGATGAAATGGGCAGTCCCACACTTAGACCTTGTACCAACCCACAGAGCAGTTAAAATGGACCTTCAAATTATGTGATTATACTGATAATAGTAATTACTGGAGCTCCGTTTAGTTTTAGGCTAGTTAAACTATCTGTGCTATATCTAAACACACAGTGCTCTCTTGCCGACTGACCAGATCTAACACTTTGTGGTTTTAGCTCCTAGACGCCAAGTATCAGAATCTATAAATAATGTTGAAGGTCTTTTCCCGTTGATTGTAGTGCAATGGTGATTCAGAAACCCACCTGAACCATAACAAAAACACAGATCGCTCTGCAGTCAGACGTGTGGAGTGTCTTGACACCTCCAAACAGGTATCCAAACTTCAGAGCTGTGGCTGTACGTACTTCTGTCTGAAATGAAATGAAAACATGAAATGAAAACAAACCTTAACTTTGCATGTCCTGTAAAACTCCTTGATGTTTTGCAGTTATTAAGCACTATTTGATTGTCCCCTACATATCTTAGATTTTCAGAAAAGTAATTTGCTTCGAGTAGAGTAGAAAATCGCGCGTTGCATTTCCTGCACGGTTTCCAGGCAAGATGTTACAAAATGCGCATGTCTGTCAAATGGAGTTGCATGCAAAAACGCAGTTTGTTGCCACATGCACAAAGTTCAACACAATTTGTGTAGTTTGAATATCCACCGACTATCTCTTTCAATATCTGTTTTTCCTGTCTCTTCCTGACTTTATTTTCTCTGTTTCTTACGATTCTGTTCCAAATTTCTGTTTGCGTTTTATTGACGGTCAGAGAACAGTGGGAAAGGTTTCCTCTGCCATTGGGGTTAAAGCTGCTACACTGGCCATCTTATACGAGACAGACCATAGACCAGGAAATCCGTTCACCCTCTCGCTGGTAAGCACCTTCCATCCAACATGCCTGTGAGATCCAGTTTTGAGGAACATGTTTTGGAAGTTGCAAAGTCCTCAGGGGTCTTAAGAGAAGTCAAGTACCCTCAGGTGTATCAAAAACTTTAGTCACTTGATTTTGTTAACAAAGAATCAGTTCACATCAAAGTTTATAATAACGCCCGGTTGTTTTTTAGTGTCATGAGACTTGTGTTTTCTCATTTGTCCTCTGGTCTTAAACAATGTGATCAAACTGGAATTTTGTGATCAAACATCTGAGTACTGTTGCATTTAGTTAAGAGAGTTTTTGTTTACAGACAGAAGCCAGAAGATGTGCAGAAAATGGGGTGGTAATTAATTTTTCTCCTCTTGGCTAATCAAAGTACAATACTAAAGCTTTATGCCTCTTATAACCGTTTCCAAGAAAATGTTGTACTTGCTTTGGTTTGTGTGTTAACTAGATGCTAAAAAAGTTTGACCGGTGTCATGTTGTACATTTTTCTCAGTGTGTGCAGCCTGTGAATTTTGACCTCATTGCTTTAACTTATCCTGTATCTCACTGTGGTATTGCTGGTTGAGTGTTTACTGCAGGTTTGGCGCTAATTTACAACCAAAGCAACAAAAGTACCGTTCTGCTGCTAATATGGCACAATATCACCGTGTGGTTCGTGCAAAAGCGTGTGATTGTGTGTTTCTAACCCACACAAATAAAACTTTGAAACAACATAATCAGCATTTAGAATAAGAGCCTTTTGTTTTCACTATAACCTCCTGGATTCTTTTGTTTCCTGTGATGTCACAGATTCTGCTCTGTGTTTCAGACCAGCTTGCGGAAGGACTTCCCTCAGGGTCTGGGCGGCAGTGACACCTGTCACTTCTGTAAGAAGCGCGTGTACGTGATGGAGCGACTCAGCGCGGAGGGTTTCTTCTTTCATAGAGAGTGTTTTCGCTGTCACATCTGCGGCTGCACGCTGAGGCTGGGCGGCCACACCTTCGACTCCAACCAAGGTGTGCTGAAGCTGAGTTTCTCCGGCGCTGTCGTCTTGGAGCTTGTTGAACGAACGACGTTTGGAGTTTGTTTTAACTTAAGGTTGTGCTTTTTCTTGCAGGCACCTTTTATTGCAAGCTGCACTTTTCCCAGAGGATAATCAGCAGCAGGCACAGAAGAGGAGAGGTAATGCTGTGATGTGTTTTATACAACTGATGGCGTTGTAAAATAAACTATATATGCACACCTGTGACGGTAGATTTTAAACTAAAGTATTTCTCGTGCTTAACAGTTTCATTCAATTTTCATTTTTGTCAGGCGATTTGATTTATTACTATTAATACATACATTATTTGTCTACATAGTCAATCCAAAATAGTCAATTCAACAATGTATTTTTATTATATTTTGTATAAGTTACGTCTTCTTTTGGGCTGCATTTCTCAAAAGCATCGTAAGCCACCAATGCGATCAACTTAGACTCACCGTGCTTTTGAGAAACGCAGCCGTGGTCCTTTAAATTGTGACATCATGATGACATCACCATTGCATCATGCAGGTGTACGGACGCGGCAGGCCCTCAACCAGCGCTAGCTCCGATTACACGGCCACAGATGGCCACCACGTCCAGCCCTCAGGTACCCTGACTTCCCTTATTAGGAAAAGTCTACACTGGCCACTGCATGTGGGTCGCACTGTGTTCGGTGTGCCCCGCCGGCTCGCCCGCTGGATGTATAGGACGTCCCGGGCTGTAGGGCTGCACGTCAGAGAGCGGCAGGAGGACTATGCATTCCTTTATGAGCTTCTGAGTCTGGGCGTGCCCTTCATATATGCGCTGCATGAGGTCACAGGCCAGATGAGCCGTGAGGGAATAGCTCCGCCCCCATAAAGCATGTCAGCCGAGTAGTGTCAGGGTCTCTTAAAGGGACCGCGACGCTTCTGGGCTCGATGGGGGTTGGGAACTTAAACTCTGTAGACCTGTTTGTGCTTAATCACGCAGCCACTTTTTTGTTTACTTGCCTTTGCAGTATTTGCTGTCACACGAGTTAGTCATTAGTCATTTCTCAAGGTACTCGTATTATGCCAACTGAATTTCTTGTGTTAAAACGTCTTAAACTACACAGTCCTACAGGGTTTAAGAAACAAGTGTTCATATTCATATGTCTGCGATTTTGTGACCAAATGTAAGAAACCAAAGTTGAACTAAGAGCACTTTACTGTGAAGAGGTGTGCAGCTTTGACCTAACTGCCTGAAACTGCCAGTTCACGCGACTGCAACGTGAACAATCAGGTTCGCATTTTTGCATTTACATATATGGTGTGCAATGGAAATGCAAAGCAGTATTGTTTTCTCTTTAAATTGCTTTTTTGACGACTTTGTTAATGAGGTCATTTGATATGCTTTGTTGTTTTTGTTTTTTCAAATGTTCACGTTTTTGTCTACTTTCACGAATCCTGATTTAAAGGGACAGTTCACTCATAAATGAAAGGTGTCGACTCATCATTGTGTCTTTTCAAACCTGCGTGACTTTGTTCTGTGGCACAAAAGAGATCTTTTGAAAAGTCTGTTCCATATAGCATCATTGTTTTATTGTTCAAACTTTTCTGGGGGAGTTTAACAGACATCAGCACCATGAACCGTCTATAACTTTACAATGATTCATCATCTTGTGTACCACAGAAAAAACTAACAATGCAGGTTTAAAATATGAGGGTGAGTGATGCCAGACTTTTCATTTTTGGGTGCACTGTGTCTTTAAGAGTTTATGCAAATAACCCAAATTTAAATAGCATTTTTCTTTGTGATGTAATGCTGCAGGTAGAATTGGTGATTTTGTATCGTAAAAGTGGAAATGTTAGATTCCCTTTTCTTCAATGAATAGGGTAATATTTCAATTGTTCAACATTCCACAAATATGTGTGGTACAAAGCTTTAAAAATTGTTTTTTTGCACTGTTCTATTTGTGTTCTGCTTTTCAGTGTACTGAACGTGCAAGACTTGATTCTGAAACCATTTCCATAAAAATCTTTACATTTCCATCTTTCTCTCCATATTTCATTTCCATCTTATCCAACGTCATGCGTACAGTCGTATGTTTCAACTTTCCAATGCTCCAACCCCTGATTGGCTGAACCGTGAGAGCAGGAACGTGATTGGCCTGCATGGGTCAGGTGATCAGGTTGTTTTGCATTGCCCTGGCTTCTCGCGTATCCCTTACTATGACATTAACCCCATTATTGTGAATGCAGCATGGGTCTAATGTATGAACATTTCTAACAGTCGTAAACATTGTGACATCACAAAAGACAGCGTTCCATTTGTTTGTATTTAAAACTAACACACTAACAAAACTGCTTTCGCATGCTTTTCAATCCCAGCATGCATCTGTTTTTATGGAGAACATTGCGTCCCATTAAGTAACCAGGCTTCTTGTTTCTCTTCATGTTTGTCCTCTATGTTGCAGAGGCTGATTTACTTTCCCAAACTCATGTAAGACCACTTTCCTGTTCATTATAACACAAACTGAGCTTGTCACAGAAACCCTTTTGAGGGAAAGCTTTGTTTTTGTAAACTCTGGCTTTTTCTAGCCTGTGTGTTTCACAATGAAAGACGATGTTTTTTTCTTAATTTATAATATTTAAAGCCTGTAAGCATTAAAATAAATCCATTTTTAACTCGAAGAATTTGTTTCTGCATTTTTTGTCTTCCTGTATAATATAACCCCAGCTGACCCCAAGTATTTGTATTCATCAATGCAATGATGAAAACGTTCATGCAAATATTTGTTTGCAAAACATGCTGTCAAATGTAACAATTCCAATCTCTACAGGTCTATTATAAATCTATGCCAGATACAGCATCACACAGTTTCACAAATGTCACCACACCCCCCTCCTGCCCTTGCGTTTAATTTTCTCACTCTTTTTAACATCACAGCCCCACATTTAAAAAGCATTAGATCATCTGACCGCTATTAGAAAACCACTTTTCCGAATTAAATGACTATTGTATGGTACATACATCAGACCCATTGCGCTGGCCAAATATATCTGAATTCATGTATAATCTCACTCCGCTTGGTTCTTTGGGTCTATTCTATCATCTGTCCTTTTATCTGCTGCTTTTCATAGGTGACACTGAATTAAACGCGTTTAAATCAGTTTTATTCATGACTTGTGCTATGACGCGCGGTATTTTTGCGGCAAAATCTGAAACTTTACTGCGTTGGCGTGGCATAGAAATTTCTCAAAGCTAAAGGACATGCAGGAAAACTTTTTTTTTTATTGTAAAGGGTTTTAATTATAAATGATCTGGTAGCTTTGTTCGACTTAACGCCATCAAAACTGAATATAAAGACGGAGACATCTTTGACCTCGTGATGTCTTTTCACACGCAAAGAATGCGGTATATTTGCGCACATGCATGTGAAGTGTTTGTGTTGTAAAGAGAGCTAAATAATGAAGGAGAGGCTGTATTTAAAATCGTTGGTAGGGATGGTACGTCTCAAGGTTATAATATGTTATTGTGCGCATCCATTACTCCTCGCCAAGTAAAACAGGCCGTTTTTAAAGAAACTGCTTGATTAAACATTCTCATGAACTAAATCCTTGGCACAAATTCTTAAGTCGTTTATATCTAAATTATAAGCCATCATCCTTGTTCAGCCCTGGTTACTTCTGATCTTTGATATTATGGTGAAAGGTTTCTACTTGAGAGTTTATAGATAAGGAATTAATTCATACTTAAGAATCCGTCCAGACACGTTTTATGAAATGACTTTATTAACTTATGCAGCAGGAATCTGAGTAAGAATTTAGCTTTTTATAAAATGGTTTTATGAAATATGAAAGAAGCCATTTATTCGGATTCTAAAGACTTCAATTAAAATAATTTAAAAATGACATTTTGTTTGATGCCAAAAACAAGAACACTATGTAAAATATTATTTCTTAGCATATTATTTTTATTATTATTTTATTATTATTTATTATTATTATTATTTTTATGTATTTTTTATGTATCTATATACATACTGTACATGGGCTGTCATCTATATGCATTAGGTGTATATACTACACACACACACACACACACATCTATATATATCTCTATATACATACATGCATAGTATAACAAAGCAACATTATATTCACATTATTAATATTTTAATGTCATAAAGTATTGTTGGTGTTGTACATGCATTAAGGTAGGTAGTTTCTTACTATAGAGAGCGTAAAAGCAGGTTCCTATATGTGTGTTAAAATCAGATTGTAATGTGTGTGCGTGGACCCCGCAGGAACTGAATCGGAACAGAAATGTTTGTCGGACCCCAGCACTTCAGATGAGAGTCCAGAGGTACCGGCTCTCTCTGACTCAACAGAGGTCATAAACATAAGGTTGGTGTACAAAACAATATTGACTTCAACACCACCCAATGTGGACGCAGTCTTACGAAACCCAAACACCACATTCATGTGTGTACATGATCTGAGCTATACCAGTTACAATCTGAATAGATTTGTCAAAATGGGTCCAAGATCTCTCTTATCTGCACATTTTGTTGTAGTGACGTCAAAGATTCCTCTGAGAAGTCGGACAATGTTGAGTGTCCAGAGTCCCCACAGCAGAAAGGTCAGTAAAATACTGTTATAGTTTTTGCAGACATTTGTTTTACTTCTGTGATCAGTAATTGTTAAAATATATCCACTCTGCTTTTGGGAGTGGCAAGCAAACCCAGACTTTCACATTAAGTGTGTATTATTCTTGGCCGGTAAGTTAGTCTTGCAGTGGGCTGAACATTTTGTCCGGTCACACATGCTGATTATTAGACAACAGCTGTTTGGTTTGTTTTCTTTGTCTGATATGAGTCTTTTAAAGAACAAATGAAATGTTATATGAATTAATTACAGAGAAAACAATAAATGCATGCTGAAAAGATGCATAAAGCAATTTGAAAACTGATTTTATACGAATGTTCAGGCATTAAGGATCAATATGACTAACAGTTTACTTCCTGTTCTCATCAGGCAAACGTTCAGTTGCCAAAGGAGAAATAACCGGCAAAAACAACCTCTGGAGGAGGAAAATTCGATCCAGTAAGCATCAGTTCAGCCCTTTAAAAACAACAACATGGAAAGCTTTAAAGTGACAGTGTTGCTGAAAGCGGATTGGTTGATTCAAAAGTTGTAAATAATTAGTCTCCTCCCCTTTACTGTGTCTAAATACAGAGTTTACTGGTTGTTCATTATTCATGCATTCATTAATCCTCACTGGATTAATCTCAACCATCTTACATGTTCTATTTATGGAAGTTAATGCAGCTTTATGTCACACCTGAGTACCTCAGCTTTCAGAATTCAGTCTGCACTATAAAAATACATATAGATATATAGTATAGTTGATGTGACACTAAACTATATATTAACTACAGTATATGTAAACTATATGGTTGATGTGGCAGCTTTATATGCTTTCAAAAAGTATGAAAATAAACTCGGATGAAGATTCTTTTTTGTCTTGGGACTTTTTAGTTCAGTTTCATTTATTGTTTAAACATATGAATGCAGCCTCACCACTAGAGGCCGCTGCTGGTCTTAAATGCAGTTTGTCCAACTCTGTATGGGCAAGCATTTTAGGATTTTTGTAATCTAATATTTTAGGGTGTAAATGAATTCTATATAGTATATAAATATAATGCATAGACATGGTTAAATATATTGTAGATTAGTAATTGTTTAACACATCGTGTAGGCATGTAATTCATGATGTACCTTATAGATTCTATATGTAAATTCTATATGTAAGTTACCATGTTGAATTTAATAAGAATTTCATTTTTATTGTCTCAGCCTGATTTCGGATGTAATTTGGATGTTGGTTTCTCGAATGTTTCTCAACAGATGTTTAATAAATTAGTCATCGCTTTTAAATCAGAAATGTAAATGACATCATTTCCTGTTTCAGCCCTGCCCCTTGTCCTGCTTAAGAAATTTCAGCGTGGGAAAACAGCTGACAAAAATGAAACCCTCATGGAAGAGGATGGAGACTCAGACTTTGAGGAGATTCCTGAATTTGTATGATTAATATTTCCATTTAGTTTCCAATGCTTATTTGTCTATCCAAAATTTTGAGATTATTTTAAAATGTTATTGTATTCCGTTATTGTACAAATGTAATGACGTCTAAGAGAATTTATAACTAGCACTACAACTAAGGTTGCAAAACTGGGGAATTCTGGAAATATTTAAAGTTGAAATACTATGGGAGTTCAAGGGAATTGGAAATTTGGGGTAATTTTCACAAACTGTTTTTTCTCAAAGGCCTCCTCACCAAAATCTGAAACTCAGACCACAGACTCCTACTGCCCCCTAACGGAAGACAGCAAATTAACACCCTCACTTGATGAGATCCCAAAGTTTCCACAATATCGCCCTCACCTCCTTCCTCCTGTCAGCACTCCTGCTCTAAAACCAACGTCTGACAGCACAGCTGTGGGCCTGGAGGAGCAGAACTCCAACAGTCCGAGGAAGAGGCTCTTGCTTTCTATGTCTGAGAAGGAGAAGCTACTGAACTGGGACTTGACCACTCCTGGAAAGTTCTCAGCCTCTGGTGGAGCCACCACTAGAGTGGAAAAGCAAGACAGCACATTTAAGGATCCACCAAAAGATCAACCAGAACCAGAAGCTCGACCACAACCCAGCCGCCCCCCACCGGAGCCCAGCCCCCCACTCTTTGGCTTCCAACTCTGGGCCAACAGTTTCCGAAAGTCCTTCTCTAGCAAGGGAAACAATCCTGTGGTCCTCAGGAGAAACCGACCTTTGAAAGCTAGACCGTTGTCTGAGGGGTCCTTCAGTCTCAGCTCTTTGTTTGGAAGCAGCACCCAAAGCAACCAGGATGAGGAACCCAAGAACCTGTCAACTGAAGAAAGCCAATCCAGAGTGAGAAGCGGAAGTGAGCTCACCACCTTATTTGAGCAAGTGGACCTCAGTGCTAAGATGCCCAAGGGCACCAAAGATGATATGGCCTCCTTACCGCCCAGGAAGCTGAATTTCTTCTCCTCCTTACGGATTAAAAGGAATGAAGGAGCAGATCAGAGCAAAGGAGACAACAAGAAGGACATCTTGACCATCCTTTCCAGGTTTAGAAGCAAAGGTTAGTCCAAGTGTGGGTTTGTCCCATGACTTCCATTCTTGTCACCATTGCTTTTGTATTTAAGGGAAAAACACAGACTTGCATAAAGGGACCTGAGCCAAATCTAGGGACCAGAATATCATAGAGACCTGAGGGTGGGATGTTTTGACTTCAGCAGTTCTGTAATTTGGGGTTTCCGTATGTTCTCGAGCAGGCCAAGTGCATATTAACCCTCCTCCACCCACTGTCCACGCCATCATATGACATACAACATTGCACACAAATGACAAACAAACGTCATTATACCTGCATGATTTATCTTGTATCTACTTTTATCTTCTAATGCATCAAATCATCTCTGAAGGCTTTAAAAAATGAAAACATCCTATACATGCCACAGCATCTGATGCATGTATCTGGTTCATTTACATCTATAATCAACTTAAGTTCTGTACTAAATAAATGAAATTTTCTGTTTTTGGACTCTTGTGTGTTTGCATTTGTAGCTTCTGCCCAGCAACAGCAGCCAGATGATCGCAGCTCATCTAGTGAAGAGGACCAGGATCCAGATACACAACGGGTAAACCATCTCACTGCCTGTCTAAATAAACACAAACATCCTGTCTGTGAGGAGTCTGTACTTTCTGTTGAACTCGTATCTCTTCAGCTGGAATTTCAATTCAAACTGAAGCTCTAGCATGTCTTTAAATTTCCCTGTGTGAGTCAATGATTACAAATGTCATTATTTGTTTTAAAGAGCCACAGAGGCGCAACTGAGACAAAGACGAAGAAGCAGGAGAAAATTGTCATCCAGCAAACCAAGAGAGAACAGCTGAAAAGACTCCATAGAGCTCAGGTACCTCACACACACATTTATCTACTCTAGTTTCATGAGAAGCCACCATGAAGTTCTGTGAAGGTTTGGATTAGGGCCTGTCACTATTGTTGTAATGCTTCTTAGATGATCCAGAGACAGCTGGAGGAGGTTGAGGAGAAGCAGAGAGCTCTAGAGGAGAAAGGTGTATCTCTGGAGAAGGTCCTCAGAGGAGAAACTGGTATGCCACATTTGCAGAACGTCACATCTGGAAATAGTTCATTATCGGTCTCTTTGCCCTTACATGTCCCCTATCTCCACCCACCACACTGTGTGATTCTATCTGATTATTTAAAGGGGTGTTATGACACTTATGATTTGCATGGCTGCCGCTGACAGCTATGAGACAGACATGTAAACCTGAGCTCACATCTGTCATCTAATTAAGACAGAAATATTTTCCTACCTTTCTATTTCTGTGCCAATGTTGAAATCTGATCAATATGACATTAAAAACCCTAATTAGAAACTCTTTCTTTCTTTCTTTCTTGCTTTACTGCTTTCTTTCTTTCTTTACTAGTTAGGAAAGAGGAATTTATTAGGATTTTTTTTCCTTTTCTATTTATTTACGATCTTTTGTTTGTTAGTTCGTTTTTTTTCCTTTTCTTTCTTTCTTTCCTTCTTTCCATCCATTCTTCTTTCATTTTTCTTTCTTTCTTTCTTTCTTTCTTTCTTTTCCTACCTTCTTTTCCTACCTTCTTTTCTTTCTTCCTTTCGGTTTTATATATGTTTTTAATGCAGAGATCAGTACAGTTCAGTTTTCATTATCCAAAGATGCTATTTAAACCACTTCATAATTTCATATAGATGCTAAACCCAAATCAAGACCAACACATACCCTGCGGATCCAGATTGCTTGCACACAAAGGCAGCCACCAAATAAGCAGTGCCTTTATTGACTTTTTCAGAGGGGGAAAATTAGAGATTCAAATAATAGTGATTTGCATTCGAACTAAATGGCCATTTAGAGTCAAAATTATATTGAAATGACTGCAGAGGTAATGGGGTCTGTAAATAGGCAGAGAAAGGGAAAAGTGCCTCCAAAATGAGGTGGAAATGTGATGTTTCATTATTTTGGTGAATGTTGATCTACATGCCCCGTGAGGATTATTAAATGCAACAAGTCCTTCTAAAGAAAAAAAGGGGAAATAGCAGCAGCCTTTTAACATACTGCATAATGAGTTTGTAATCATATTTTTGAAAGCTCTAAGCTCTAATTATCAGGACTGTAAATTGAATTTTAACAATTACTTTTTTGCACCCTTATAGAAATTCCTCGTTCAACCACCTATAGCCTAAACTGAAATTGTTTGGAATGGAAAAACCAAACGTAACAACCATAATGCAGTGGGTAAAAAATATTTTCTCATACATCGGCGTCTAAAGGCTCCCGTGGCGTTAATACGTAAAAAGCAAGCGAAAGCATTTCTTTAAGTGTGTCACGTGACATTTTATTTCTGTCCTTGTTTCATCAAAGTACCTCTCTCGTGCGAGCGGCGGACTGCACAAAACCGCAACGTCCACAATGTTACAAGGATGCAGAAAAAAACGTCCTTTTGTAAAGTGGACAGCAAGGAAACTGTGCGTGTCTCCTGTCAACAGATTTTACTGAGGGCAACAGAGTTCTACAATTCTATTAATAAATGCACGTTGGAGTCGTTTTTGGAACGATGCACTTTGACCTGCCAGAATCCATTGTGCATCATGTTTGCATGTCTTTGTGTGGATAATTATATTAAGATGAGGGGCTGCGGGGATGTGCTGTTTTGTTGAATGGCTTCTTTGTTAACTGACATTTACGGCTTCCAAATGGATGGAGAGTTGGAGTATGTTGTAAACGGTGCTGTGTAGCCGATTGTGACAGACGTTTTGGAACGTTTTGGAGACTATTAGATAAATATTACACACAGTATTTGATGCACAATAGCCATTCAAAGGATTTGAAGAAATGGGCGCAGCAGGCTTCCCACGGTTACCGAAAACACAGAAAGTCAGGGAGTTTTTAACCACAAGAATTGAGATTTCCAGGCCTGGAGAAGTCATGGAATTTAATGACTAGTAGAATCTCAAGTGAGGGAACGGTCATGGAAATTTCTGAAGTGTATTTCAGTTACTATGCTCGGCTTCAATACAATTTTTTAAAATTCATTATTTAATGATTAACAATTTGAGATACCAGGTAAAATTTCTAGGGAAATGTGAGTTTGGCTTCATTCGACTTCAACATGTGTAATGAAAAGTACAAAGTAACCTGCAACTATGGATCTTTATGAGTAGCAAATTCATTAACCATTAACTAACTTTGACACAACAGGTTGTAACCAATAGTCTTGTTTACAGATGGCGACTCTACAGATGAAACCATACTTCTGCAAACCTGGTTCAAACTAGTCCTGGAGAAAAACAAACTGGCCCGATACGAGTCAGAACTCATGATCTTGTAAGAACTATGAATTAAGTTTTAATGTTATTGTACATTAATGTTTCTTTACATCAGTCTCTAATACATCGTCTTTCCTCTAGTGCTCAGGAACTGGAGCTGGAGGACACTCAAAGTCGGCTACAGCAAGATCTGAGACGGCGGATGGCCACTGAAGGTGAGCTTGTCATATGTTACACAGATCTGGTGCATAGTGGTTAAAGAACTGGCCTGGTAAGCAAAAGTATACAGGGTTAAACCCTGCAATGGAAGTTCCCAAGGTTTCTCTATATTGCCTCTATAGGAGACATGCAAGACATTAAAGCATCACCTATAGGAGAAATTATGTTACAGTCACATGTTTTACAGTAGCAATTCCCACAAATAGGGTAAATATATAAAAGTATTTTATATGTATAATTATAATATTCAGTTTGAACCACGAAGGTTGACAGTCAGGTTGACATTTTCTAAAGGTTTAATTTGTGAAAAAAATGACTTCATGAACAAATGAATGTTGGATTTCTTGTGGCCCATATTTGTTTATTAGAACATGTTTAATCTGACATTGGTTGGTTTGATGGAACAGCTTTTTGAATCGGATCTGGGTTTGGATAATTGGTTGTTAGTGTGATAACATATTGTAAGTGGTGGTGCATTTACTTGTGAACAGGAATTGATAACTGCTGAGGAAGGTGATAGTGTCTTCATTTGCAAGTCAATGGTTGGTCCTGTGCCTCCGGCAAACAAATTTTATTTTTGTTCTCCATGTTGGGGCTCAGTGTTTACCAGTGAGACACGTGCGGTGTTAAATCAGCGATCGCTTCAGAAAACTGCTCGACATGAATGACACCTCAAATCACGTGCCGTGTTGTGAAGTGTGATATTACATTTCTTACGATTTTAACCCAGAGGACAATAAAATAGCCAACAATATCCAAGTCATGTCTGGAGAGCATGTCATGGAGATCTGGAGGTGGGCTTCTTTGACCTAGGCCAGTAAACACCACAGCAATGCACAAACTCCATAGCAACACCTTGGCAACCCCCCACAACACCCTAACTTCATAATGGTGACAGAAAATGTAAACATCAATTGATCGAATTGATCCAGCAGCACCGACATCAAAATTGACAACATTCCTCTTTCATTTCCAGACTGTGAAAAGAGTGCGAGTGAGCTGGTGGAGGAGCAGGGCCTGCTGGTGGAGATCATGAAGGTGGTGGAGAAGAGAGACAAGCTGGTGAGTC
This sequence comes from Ambastaia sidthimunki, assembly GCA_036877625.1. Classification (NCBI taxonomy): domain Eukaryota; kingdom Metazoa; phylum Chordata; class Actinopteri; order Cypriniformes; family Botiidae; genus Ambastaia; species Ambastaia sidthimunki. The sequence goes on along the minus strand of JAZGTK010001608.1, from coordinate 16,623 downwards.
TACTGGAGGAGCAACGGCTGAAGGAGAAAGCTGAAGACAGAGACCTGGAGAGCATGATCCTCTCCAGAGGCTATCAGTTCCACTGGACCTAAGAAACCTCACAACACTGTTCCTCAGATCTTCTGGATTAACTGTTTTACTTGAGATGTGGAGCTACTGTACTGACCGGCATGACAACTACTGCAAAAAAGCCTTCAGAGATCAGCTGTTGAGTCTTGAATAAACTGTAACAAACTGTAACAGCTCAGTGCTGCCTTACTAAATAAGAAATAAACCAAAACAACAAACACGTGCCTCTTTGTTAAATGAAGGTGATTTCAAAAACGTTAGATGAAACATTCAGACAATGTTTCATTCTAAAAACACTGAATTGCACAGCCACAGAAGGTGTGAAGAATATAATTTAATTTTTTATCCACAATGGTGCAATGATATTTATAGAGTTAAAGCTGTTTTGGTTTTGGACTTGTTTGATTTATCGTACTGTAAAATTTTAATGCTTGTTTGGTTGTATGGTGAATTTTCTAATAGATTAATGGCAGTTTAATATAATATCTGTCCAGTTTGTTTTTCTTAGTCTTGTAATGCAAATGACCTTAAATTGCAAATATTTTTAAAGCAAAACCAAAACATCATTGATTTGTTTCAAGAATCAATAAGCGCTTATGATAATATACAGTTGGGCTCTGGTTTTATTTGTTGTATTGTGTAATTTATTTAATAAATGTAAAAACAATGAAACAGTGTTTGGACTCTATTGATTAACTTATAGATACTAATTATCTTCCATCAGAAATATAATAAAAACATGTTTTCTATTCACATTTTAATAATAATAATAGTTGCATATTTGTTATGTACATTCATACTGAATTATACACTATATTTGTAGTTGTGCATATATACATATTAAAGATTATATATTATACATGCACGTATATATTTGACATTAAATGTACAAACTAAACTTTTGAAAGTATTACTGTAATTCAAAAATTGTATTAAACATTTACAAAAGGCTTAATATGCAGCGATTTCTTAATATGCAACTTTCCAAATGGGATCCCTCAGGAAAAGAGGGTGGGATCAAAGGATAAGGGAAGCTCGTTTTAGACGGCTGAGCAAATAGCTGGAAATCCGTTTCCGTTTTCTTCCTGGGATTGTGGTGGGAAATCACGCATTTTTACACTTTTCCGGCTCTGCTCACGCGTTTAAAGACACCGAGATCTGATGGCGTCTTCCCCGCAGAAATCTCCGTCCTCTCCCAAATCACCGACTCCCAAATCTCCGTCTTCCAGAAAGAAAGATGACTCGTTCCTTGGGAAACTCGGTGGGACTCTGGCCAGGAGAAAAAAGGCGAAAGAAGGTATGAAATAAAGTTAAAACGCGTTGTTTGAACAGTTGATCGCTTAACTTATGTAGCTACTTAAAGTACGTGCAACTTTTTAGGAAGTTCAGAAAACTCGGGACGGGCGCAGCATTTGTCAACACTGTCGAGATTTCTCTGTCTTGCAATTCATTTATATCAAAAAATATCAAAAGAAACGACGCTGAATGTGTTTAAACCAGTGAAAAATGTTTGTTTACGCTCTGAAGTTGCCATTGCGACGTCATGTCGATGACGTCATGGCCACGAAACGTCACGGGTTTGTATAAATGGTTAAAATGACAAATTGTAGTTCGCGTTATGAAGCATGTGAAATGATCATCTGTTGTATTATGGGATGCATTTTTGTACATGCTATTTGTTGATTCTCAAGGAAGTCCATAAAAAATAACAAACAATTGTTGTAATTCAGATAATATTTTTTGCTAGTAAAAAATATTACGTAATGCTACGTAATTTTTCTTGTTAGGTTTCTGTTTATGGCAACAGTATTACAAAACGTGTGTCCCTGTGTACTTTAAAATATCACCACATATGAAAATGACTTTGAGTCTTAAAATCTTTCTGATATAATCATAAATATTAGCTGTGGAAGCAAAATCCTTTTATTATAGGCTTGAAATCAGAAGTTGGCACCTTATAAGTGCTCTTAAGCTGTTTGTTTAGCCAACACCCAACCTTGGCAGTTCTGTAACCATGTAAGGTATTCAGTCTGAACACGGCTTAAGATGTTATTGTACGGGAATGAGAACTGAGACATCGGAGTCTTGGGATAAGGTTTATGTCCAGGCTGTTTGGACTAATAACATATAGTGACGCAAAATTTCATTCTCTGTTTCATTTGATTTGCTTTCCTTTCCAGCTGAAAGCCATATTCTAACTACTAATATAAAACATTAGTCAGCCATAGCTGTACATGTTGTCCTCTTATCTAGTAACTGAATTAAGCTGCTGTCCATTATGTTAGTGTTTCTTCTGGTTTTGCACGGTTCCACGTCTGTAATGACTGTTCTGCGTCCATAAACACTCACCAGCCTGAACTACAGCAAGAATACAGCTGAGCTTTCTGATGTTGTGTGTGTTTCTCTGTATCGTATTCAGCCACACACAGGATGAGAACTGTATAGGGTGGGTAATTGATGTATGATTTGATTTGATGAGGACTGTTTCATGTCTTGCACTCGGGAGACGGTACGTTTTCCGTTTATTGCTTTCGTTTCTCGATTGGAAATGTGAATTAAAAGGGAGCAGGCCAGTCTTTGAACCTGTAGATTGGATACACACACATGTTAAGGCAGGTGTACAGTGTGTGTATTAATGCAACAAGTGAAAATGTTGTGGAGCAAAGCAATTTGTTTTTGTGTTACATTGTCCTACCTGGATAGAAGCTCTCGGCATAAATGCATCAGAGGTGATTTTCTTAGAATTAGGCTATAAGTTGAAGAAAGTGACACAGACGGTTACACACAGACGGTTACACTTTTGTCCATGAAACACACGCAAGCTGTTGGTTGACAAGGACCCGGGTTTGATTCTGCCCTGAGTCATATTCCCAATCTGTGCTTGTGCTTTTTTAATTAATATATAAAGGGTGCAAAGTTTAACCATTAAAGCTTAACTTTTTATGGTTGCAAATGAACAAAAATTTAGAATAATGATTTATAATTTGAGCTGTTGGGCCTGATTTCACAAGAAATGTCCGTCTTTAAACAGAAAGAAGATCCGGCTACTATATCGCATATCTGGGTACTGTAGACGATGCAGCGTTTGTAGCTTGCTAATGGGGTTGTTTAGAATTTAAACCTCATCTACGTCACATACATCAAGTCCCTGCAGTTTTATGTTTTAAACAGGGATGGCGGTAGAGAGGCAAAAGTTACAGATCGCAGCTTTAAGCAAATTTATTAAGATATCCTTCCCCTATAAAACATAGTCCCTGACACAAACTATGGTTAATATTTGGCCTCTGTGTGTCCTGTAATGAGATGTATATGGTAGCTAGATGAACAAGTTGCTGAATTGCGTTGACCAATCAGCATTCAGGCCTAATTTTTCCCCACTCCTTCATTGACACATTTTTACCAACCCAATCACCTTGTCAGTCTGTATAATACGAGGTACATGATGTCTTTATCATGCCTTTGGATTGTATTCACCCCACGACTGTGAGAATCAGCGGGAGGGCAGCTGTGCAGGGGTTGGAGAGGGTGTTGATTAATAGGATATCGTCCTCCACGGGAGGCCTCTGGAATCCAGCACAGGATGTTCGCATGCTTATAATCAGTGCTGCAGACAGAGTTGCATGCTGGGTTGTGGTGGGAGAGAGGAGCCGGAGTCTCGGGCTGTTTCCAGGAGGGGAAGATTAAAAAAGTATGTGGAGAGAAGAGAGCGAAGTGGGCAGGCGTGTTGTGGAGACGAGGCCCAATTAGTGGTGAGTAGATGTGACTCAGTAGCAAATGTAGTATTTAATTCCACTTACGTTAATGCCCTGACAGCGTTTTTCTGTATGAAACTAGATTTACAGCTTTGAAGAAAATGTGACGGGTGCTTTCCTGTGTAGCCAGGATTTCGTTTTTGGGTGGTTGCCAGGGCGTTGCTATGGGGCTGTTGAAGTTCTGAATGATTTTTGGCATGTGGCTACATAGTTGCTAGGGTGTCCTAGGTTAATGCTAGTTAGTTGTCCAGGGTATTCTGGGTCATTACTGGGTGGTTGCTTAGTAGCCCAGATTAAAAGAGCCCACATCTAATTCCCCTATGTTTATTTTTTACATTAAATATTCAGTTTAGCTTACATAATGTAAAATAGTTCCTGAAATGCATGTCACCATCATAAAAGTGATACATACCAAACACAATAAGTTATAATTGATACAATGATTATGTTTTGGCTGTATAAAAGCAATAGCAAATATCATGGGGAAAGATTCTAATGTTTCATTTTGTTGTGAAATGAGACGGTTTTGGTCACTGTATTCAGAAATAATTGTTGTCTCTCACCGGATGTGTCTTATATCTTATAGTTTCAGAGCTGCAGGAGGAAGGTATGAACGCCATTAATCTCCCCTTGAGTCCCACACCTTTTGAGCTTCACCCAGAAGACATCATGCTAGGTACTGATTACTCAATTGTTGCTTGTAGATGCTCCCTCAGGTTCATAATAAGCCCTTACCAGCCTCATCTCTGTGTCATCTTTCTGTCTCTCACAGAGGAAAATGAGGTCCGCACCATGGTGGACCCTAACTCGAAGAATGACCGTAAACTGCAGGAACTCATGAAGGTTTGTGTTTGGAGATGATTGGATGAACATTTTATGGTCCTGCACCTTCTACGGAAGATACATATAAATAAATGCATTCACTTGCCTTGGTGACTGTTATCAGGTTGTGAAATCAACCAGCATAACAAAAAATGTTTCTGGAAATGATCACCCACTTTGCCTTTAACCCTGTGGTAGTATAAAAATGTCCACAACAGATATAATGTAGTTACTGTTTGTTATATATCTGAATAAGGTGCTCATTGACTGGATCAACGATGTGCTAGTAGGAGAAAGGATCATTGTGAAGGACCTGGCAGAAGATCTGTATGATGGACAGGTTCTCCAGAAACTCTTTGGTAAGAAATCTTACAACACAGAGGTTTCTTAATGTCTGTCTAACAGTTTATGAAAGTAGACAACCAGTAGGTTCCCTCTGAGATCTTCTCCATGAGTCCGTTCTGATTCGCTCACGTGTTTCCATCCCACAGAAAAGCTGGAAGGTGAGAAGCTGAATGTTGCTGAGGTGACCCAATCTGAGATTGCCCAGAAACAGAAGCTACAGACGGTTCTGGAGAGGATTAATGATGCTCTGAAGGTCTCCACCAGGAGCATCAAATGGAACGTTGACTGTAGGTCTCTCCTTAGAGTCATGTTCCACACTTCAGCTCCTGAAGAGCCCTTATGCTGAGTTTAGCTCCAGCCCTAATTCAACACACCTGTACCAACCAATCAAGATCTTTGTGCTTACTTTGGTTGGAACTAAACCCTGCAATGAAAAGTTGCTTTCAAGGAGCGACACACAGTACATGTAATTTTGTGTTTGTCAAAAAGACAAAAATGACAATCATGGTGTTAAATGTGTGGCATGTTAGACATTTTTGAAGTGTCCTCTTAGAGTTCTGAACAGTCTTAGACATGCAGTGGTGTACAAATTGTTTTTTTAGCAAAGAAACACCTGTTAGGTCTATTTTTTTCTGGATGTGGGTCTTCAAAGGCTGAGAAAACACTTAAGGTGATGTGACTCTGCCTTTTAATGGAATTCAATCTTTCCACTCTGGCAGAAAAGACGCTAAAGAGATTGTAGCCTGTTTTATTGTGCTTTAAGTTTTACGAGGCAGAAAGATTTATTTACGTTATTGATTTGTGCTTTAAATGGAGGAAACATCAATCGTGTGTCTTTAAATAACAGAACATCTCACCAAAGCTTGTTTTAGCTGTTGCCACTACAAGATGATCCTGATCTTAAAAGACTGAAATAAAATCGGAATCTCAACATACTGAATTGTTTCCTTAACGTTTGTTTTATTGACAGCGGTTCATGCCAAGAGCATTGTGGCCATTCTTCACCTGTTGGTGGCCCTCTCGCAGCACTTCAGAGCTCCTATTCGACTTCCCGATCACGTGTCCATACAGGTGGTCGTGGTCCAGGTACGGACAGCTTTTCCGACATTAATACAGTCATTTTGATGTCTCCAAAATGTGTTGTTTGTTGACGTAACAAGAAAAATAATAATATAATCTATAGTAAAATGATTTTTAAAGAGTCTGCTCATCTTTAGAAATATTTAGTCCTTTGTAAGCATCTCTAAAGATCTCGAAAAATCCCAGAGCATTAGTCATGAATGACAGGAGAATTCATGGAAATTCTAAGGAAAGCTGTTTGGGAGAATTTGCGACTCGTGCTCTATTTAGTGTTACTCGCGTAACAGTGAACTGTTTTTTGAAAAAAATTTCTTTTTAAACATCTGATTCTTGTATCTTTGCTCTCATGCACAACTAAAGGAATTCATTATTTTCTCAAAACAGATATTTTTGGCAACAGTTTCTTAAGATTCCCAGAAATTTCTGTCTCCGTGTTCGTAACCGACCTGTCTTGTTTTCGATGTGTTTAGAAACGAGAGGGAATTCTGCAATCCCGTCAGATTCTGGAGGAAATTACTGGCAACACTGAGTATGTCACTTCCGCACTTTTCAAATCTCACCTCCACGTGTTAATAATCGTGTCAATATCGGGGTTTTAACATCTTTACACCTTCTGTAATTTGTCCTTTCATGTGCTTTAATCATTAAGATGGCGTCTGGATTAGCCTCAATGCTGTTTTATCACCCCTTTGTGTGGCGACACACACACACACACACACATATGTGCACAGCTGACTGCAGAGAGGTCCAGCAGGCACCTGGCAGCTGGGGAGATAAGTGTGTGTTTTTGCACGTGTGTGTGTGTTTGTGGAAAACTTCCTAAGGCTGTTATCACACACAGTAGCTGCTGGTGCCCAGGCTGATGGCTGGCAGGAGTGATTAGAGAGTGGGGCATGAGGGGGCCTCGTGGGGCGAGGACCCTGTCCAGTGCTGTCCCAGACTTGCCCGATCGATTTGATCACCCTTCCACCCAACCAAATCACTGCCCTCAGTTCAGCCTGGCTTTGAGTGACTGTCCCATGTTTTACGCGATAAAAATGAAATACTTCATTTGTATGCCATATAATTTGGCTCTTGTGTTTAAAGGGATAAATATGCTAGTGAATAAATTAACTTTTACTATAGATTAAAACATTTTCTTATTGAAAACAGATTAAATATATTGACAACTTGACTGCACTTTATCCAATAAATTGTCCTGTAACATGTTCATGTAGCTCAGTTGGTAGAGCGCTGCATTAGCAACGCAAAGGTTGTGGGTTCGAGTCCCCCCAAAAAGCTTCAATGCACAAATGCATTATAAGATGCTTTGGATAGATGCGTTTGCCAAATGGTTGAATATAAATGTAAAAAAATACCACCTACTTTTGACTGGCAAGATCAAGTAGCAGCTGTGATAAACTAAAGGCTATTGGCTAAATAAACACAATAAAACTGGCGTATCAACAAGCTCCAGTTCCCGCTTTCAGCCTTTTACCTTCATAATAAATGATGTCAACATTCAGTGCCACTCAAAATCAAATGTACCCAAATGTGCTTATGTTGGGACAAGAGTTCAGTCATGATATAACAAGGCTGTTCTTCATCTTTATAGGGCTTTATCTGGGCGTCATGGTAAGTTTTATTCATTGTTATTAAAAGTTTACCCTACTTCAGATTTAATGTGTTATTCTGGTAGTTGTTTATCTGTAATATATGGATGTTTTCTTTCATACAGAGCGTGATGCGTTTGATACCTTATTTGACCACGCGCCTGACAAGCTGAATGTTGTGAAGAAAGTATGTTATTTAGGTTTATTATCCATATTAGCCAGAGACTGACATTCACAGACAAGCCTGACCAAATACGATTCTGTTCTCTGCAGACTCTGATCACCTTCGTAAACAAACACCTAAATAAACTGAACTTGGAGGTGGCTGAGCTGGACACACAGGTACCCACACAAACAGCTGTAATCTGACTGCGCTGTATTAAAGCATTATAGAGAAGTTTAACCAAAATAGACATTTCTGTCATTCTGCGTTTCTGTGTGGGCTGTTGCTTTAAGCCATAAGAATTACATCATGTTATCAATAAAAGATAATTTAACAGTAAATAAAACAATAATTAAACTGTTGAGAATAAGAATAATGCAATAAGTAATGGTTATAATTAGCCACTTTGCCTTAATTTCAATTAAAAAATCTTCCTTAATTTAAAGTTAATTGAATGTTGTAGCTCAACTGGTAGAGTATTACGTTAGCAACGCAAAGGTTGTGGGTTCGATTTCCAGTGAACGTACAGATTTTTAAAATGTAGGTTCTATGGTTGCCAAGCAACGTGACAATGATAAAGTATGTTGGTACCACATGATCGTCTCATGTTTTAACCATTGTATCATCCTCAACATCAGTGTGTTTGGCATCCACAACATGATTTCTGACCAAGACGTGTCTGTAGTTTGCAGATGGTGTGTATTTGGTTCTTCTGATGGGACTTCTGGAAGGATACTTCGTTCCTCTCTACAACTTCTTCCTGACCCCTGAGAATTTCGACCAAAAGGTATAAATTAGCAGTACGTCTGTGATTACCATCCTTCCGTCGTAGTGTGTCATTGAGAGGGGGTGACTGTTGACAGCGAGCCCAGGGAACAGGCTGTTCACCTGGGTCACATCCAGCAGGCCCGGCCTGTGCCAAATGGGCACGTAGCACCGGGATGCATCTGTAATCTGCGTCTGCACAGGAAATGGATAAGTGATGCGGTGTGTAGCTTAGTTTTGATATCCAGCGCGTGTGTGTGGATTTCAGAGATAACTGCTTTGGTAGTTTAGGTTCGAGAAATTACGTCCTCTTTTAAAATCGCGTCCTACTTTTAACTGCTCCTTCAATCACGGTGTGTTGTGTGTGTGTGTGTGTTTAATTGCAGGTTCATAATGTGTCTTTTTCCTTTGAGCTGATGCAGGACGGTGGCCTGGAGAGGCCAAAACCCAGGCCTGAAGGTAACCATGTCTTTGTTCTCAGCAAATCCAATCAGCTTACCTTTGTCATTGCACTAAAAAGCTGTTTTCTAAAGGTCGGACTTGTCAGAACTGTCTGTATATATCTACTGATGTTTTCCTAGTTATCAAACATTGCTATTTTAACCTGAATGTATGTACTGTTATTAAGTTCCTACCACACTTTCAGTTTCAGAGATAATTGAAAAATTCCATGAAAAAAATTTAACGTTAGAAACAGGGCCGTCTTTGGTTGTGCTGTGAAACGTAATCTTCATGGTTTCTTTGGACAGTTTATCTTCCTTCAGTTTCTGTGTGTAAAATTAACTTTTATTCAGCGTTTACATTTTGCTTTTTTCATGTTTTTTTTTTTTACTTCACTTTAGATGAGTTTAAGTTTAAAAAGAAGAGTCAGTTAGTTGGGTCTGTTTAAATTTCTAAATGAAAATTCACATACTATATATGCTGTGGATACAGTATTTATTATTAATATTTATTATATATAAAATATAATATATAGCAATTATAAAAGTGTTTAGATACACTTTATATTACAGTTATAGTATACTAAATATATATATATACTTTCATATACATATAAACTATTGTTTATATGTTTGAATGAAGGTGGAAGTTTACAAATAATGCTATAGAAACTATATATACAGGTTCTATAATATAACTTGTTTCTATAGCTTCTTTAACTATTGGGTAAAATGATCATAAAATGCAGACGTGTATAGTTTCTATAGCATTACTTTTTGTAGCTTGTGTGTTTCAGCTGCTTGTCTCTATAGAAACAATTGAAAATACTCAGTTCTGTTCTGTTTTATTCCCCTTTCAGATATTGTGAATTGTGACCTCAAATCGACACTTCGAGTTCTGTACAATCTTTTTACCAGGTACAGACACGTGGAATGAGCAGAATAAAGAAAATGCGAGGACATTAAAAAAAAAAGTAAAGTTAAAGCTCACTGGCAGAATTAATAATTATAATAATAATATTATTGGTATTGTATAATACCACAATATAACAGCACTGGTGTCTTAATATTATTCTGTAATCTTAATCAATATAGAAACACTAAGAATATAAATGTTTTGATAGAAGAATTTCAGTTTTTAAATACTGCATTAATGTTTCACATCGCTCCGAATCTCATTTGTGCAAATGAAAAAAGGCATTTTGTTATCTGAAATGTATTCATCAAGTGCCTTAATAGAACTGAAGACATCATCCCATCCTGCACCTCAGAATATTCACACATTATCCATCACACTGTATTATCTTAAGTCACTTACATTAAGTCAAAGTAACGGCTCTATTTTTGTAAAGCAGGTACAAACTTAAGCCTGACAGCAGCTGCATTAGAATTAGGGCAAATCTGTTCCTGTGATATTTCACAAAATAACGGTGAGTCGGGTGAAATAAGCGACATAATTTCACACTCTCAGCCTTTGTTGTGATTTCTGTGCTAGTTTTCATCAATTTTACGCAGTATCACTTTTTCTGCATGGTGCCTGTGCAATAACTATGTTTTCTGATATTTTTATATCCGTTTGCTACCCAAATTTGTCTCTGTTTGTTATTTTGAAGTAAGACAGCGTGGTTATTTTAATTTATTTTTCTTAGCTTTTACAACGTGGTGCCTTGAATCATAATTGGGTTAAATTTGTATTGTGCATATTTTCTAGAAGGAGTCATTTACAAAAATAATGTTTTTTTTATTATTCGATAGATTCAGTTCTAAAACACTGCCTAAAAATGTTCACATATTGCACTTGAAAAAAATTGCAAAATCTGCATTAAATGTGGATGAATCGTCTGTCTTTTGTGATTGTGTCACATTTTTGTCTTCATTGTAATACTGTGTATTCTAAGTGTACTTCGATTTAGGTCTTGCTGTCGGTAATAGTCTCTGTTCGCTTCACTCGTGGTAGCAGATGCTTTAAAAATACCACACATGACCGGCAGACATGGGCCCTTATTGTCCTTATTTAAGTGGAAGCTGTTTAGAAGTCATTTTTACTTCCATTCTAAACCATCATCGTCCACATGTGAAACTGATGCTTGAAAAATCATTTCAACATTCCTATTGGATTCTTTTAAAAATGACAGCAAATCAAAATGATGGTCTAATCTAATCTCTTAAACAATTTTGAAGTCTCCACACACTACAGAGACTGAGTGCTTTGGTTTGTCAAATTATACCTAACCACACACAAGTAAATAAATAAATATGGACTGTTTGTAACCTTGTGCCAAGTCACAATCTACTATTGGACAGAGTAAATTAAACAGGAGAGAAATGCTCTTGGATTTTTCAAAGCCCTTGTATTAGATAGAACTCGTTTTAGTCTTTTAGTCCAAATAGATTCAGGAAATGTCTCTGAAAATTACACTCGTGCCAGAGGCTTGACTAAATTTTTGTGGCTGCTTTGCAATGGGACATTTTACAGGTTTAAAATAGGCCTAGTTTATAGTAACCTTTTTTCTTTTTTTATATAAAAACAAGTAGCTAGCGTGTTTTGGGTGGTTGCCGGGGTGTTGCTATATGGCTGGTAAGGTGTTCTGAGTGGTTTTTAGTGTGTTGCCATGTGTTCCTATGAGATTCTGGGGGGTTGCTAAGATGTTTCTTACTGAACCAATTCAAAAGAGAAATGTAAATCTTTGAGTTTTTAAAACCTGTTTAATTGTTCGGCAGATGAACTTATGCTACCTGTATTTTTCAATATACATAAATACGCATCAAGTTTCAGTTTATCTTTCCAAATGCCATAGAAATATCATATGTGCATTTTACAGACGTTGTCACACTCCATGTCTTTAACATGCAATTATGTTTTGTCATGAATATATAATAGAAAACGTAAATATAGAATTCGCTATAACAGCAATAGTGGAAGATGGCGTTAGCAGGGTAACATTATATAACTTCCTGTTATCACAAAATCATGGATATTAAAATCTCTTAAGGTCATTTGTGTAATCGCTGGGGGAAATTATAGAAAAAATACCCAAGTAATAGACTGACCTGTATGTAACGCCCTGAATTATGCTGTTGCTACAATTATGTTGCAATTATTTTGTCCCTTTTTGCTTTTCAAATTGTTTTGTGTCTATCTGTTTCTCTTTGTGTCACGTCGCCTTTCGTATTTCTAATTTCGTCCATTTCAGCATGAATTATCAATCTTGCTAATGTCCTGAAAAGTGCTTGTCTTTTAGAAGAAAAGAAAGGTGTACAAAGGCTACAAGTGAGATACAGATTTTTTTTATCTCCTTAAAGTCTTAAAAAGGCACCTGATTGGTCAGATCCTCCATCCTCGACATATAGATTGAGAATTACAGCATCTAAAATCACATTTGAATATCAAAGGCGAAGAACAATCTAATTTATCTTAAACATCAAACATGGCACAAGGAGTCTATTTATAAAGCATTTACAATCCAATTTACTAAAGAGCCATTTTAAGAAGTGTTGGCAAAATTCTTTGTTTGATTCCTACAGATGTTTATAAATTCTATCCGGTTGACAAATCCATCAACGTTTTTCCGTGCATTTGACACTTTTGTGATAAATCACATTCCGCAAAACAGCATAAGGACTTCGTCACTGTTTCCTATTCACTGTGATTTGATTGCATCCCTATAGGATGTGAAAACAACATTCTGCTAATGGCAGGCTCAGACATGCTGGCTTGATCTCACGGGTAACAGTAACAAGTTAACAAGCTGCTTTATTGCTGTTCTCCAGATCCAATTATATGACCATTTAATTACCCCCCTTCATTTCTCTCCTGCTCTCTCTCTCCGTCTGTAAAAGCACATATTGATTTTCAAGGATTTTTACACGTTACACTTTTACTGAGCGATGTACACAAATCTGTGTGTGCAAACCTTGTGCACAATTAATAAATGCTGTTTCTTGTCTTGATAGGTTATTGCATAAACTATCTGGTAACTTGTGTTTAAATACTCACTGGTTTAATACTGTAAATGGTTTGAAATGGCTGATAACATGATAATTTTTGTTTAAATTAATAACTGAAGCTATACTAGGCCCCATACGTGTTAACCTTGTTGTGTATTAAATGGCTTTGACTGTTTTTATGTCACCAGCTTTAGTCTGTTCTTACCACAAGATGGCAATGGTTCGTATAATGGCTGAACATTTCATTTTGTAAACAACACTTCTGTGGGTTGTAGTGGAAACCCTTAAGCACGCCAGATTTTAGTGGCAGATATTGTGTATCTTCTGTATATACTTGTAAGTGACTATATAACGTTTCCTCGTTGTATATAACAGGACAATGCAATGTAACTTTGCCATAACTCATAAAGTTACATGTAGGTGTGATTATTGCTTTTTAACATTAAGACATCACTTTTGAACCCCTTAAAAGTGGCCGATCACAGGAGCCATGAGCTAGTATGTATTTTTAGCTAATAATAATAATAATAATAAAGACAACAGGCAGATTTTTGCTATCTTAAATGCACGCATTTCTCGCAACTTTTAGTCGGTGAGGTCACGCGTTCAGCTGCGGCCCCGCCCACGGCCCGGGGGTTCTGCTGTGACGTAACTGTCGCTCCGCCCCCAACGCGAACTCGGTTCTTCGCGTTCATTTCATTCTTGCCCTCATTCCGCGCATACTTCACATCGCTGCCAGATACCCGGAATAATCGCGACCCGACAGCAAGGAAGAAAAAGTGATCAGCTGGAAAAAGTCCGATCCCGTCGCCCTGCTTCATTCACATTTAAGAGACCGAGGTAAGTTTACATACATACTACATACTGAGTTGCGACCCGAAGTTGCCTATTTAGGTTCCCTAAGCAATTGATTTTAATTCTAATAACACTATGTTTATTTTAGTACGAGGTTGCATGTGGTTTATAAACTAGAATGTAGCTCGTGGAGTATTAATAAAAGAAAATAGTTGCATTTACAGTTTTGTTTCAAAAAGTGACGCGTAATAATCATCCTATCGAAAAGCGAAAGAAATCGCATCGCATTTGTGTCAAACTGGTCCATTGCATATAAGGAATCGTGTGTTTGTGTTTGCAGACTGTGCAGTACCAACATCCGCAGAGATTGTCATCACTTGTGGATGTCCAGAAGACATTTTCCCCTGACCCGTGCCAACCGGTTCACCACAATCCCGCAGTAACTGTAAGTTAGTTAGTCATATTTACCCGAATGTTTAACTTCACGAGTCATGCTGGTCATTTTCTGATTCACGCCTGTAATGCGCTTGAATCAGTGATTTCTGACTTTCATTCGGATGACACCTTTATATGTCCTCAAAATTTCTTGCCTAAAAACCCATCCGTTTTGTGTGCATAAATAAAGCATTAGGGAGAAAGTCCATGGTCCAGCCCCTGTTAATAATTAATCGGATGCTTAAAAGCGCCCTCAGACTAAAATAAGTCTCTGATCTGCGTCTCCAACCTGGTAAAGCGCAGCCTAAGTGCGTCTAAAACTTAAGGACAATGTATTATATTAAATTATGTCCTATTTAAAAGTCTTGCGATACAGCAATTTGAGTTTCCATCTCATTGGTTACATTTTAATTTGCGATTTGTTAAATGTTAGAAGTTAACTGGTTTTTTGTTTCCCCCTCTCCCAGCCCATCTGACAGTACTAGTTTGTTGTCTCAGAGGACGTGGCTCCCCCACACCATTGTAATGTTGTTTTGGCTTCGCCTTTCTGTTTAACTTATGTAAACAGAGTAGACTAGCTCTTTTCACATTGAAATAACATGTCTCACCCCCTGCATATCAAAAGTGTAACTTTATTTTTATTTAGGTTTTGAGTTCATGTTTATATAATGCAATTAAAAGTTTATTGTTTTTTTAGTGCATTCTCTGTTTTTTGCAAAAATATAAACTTTGTCAGGAAAGAAACAAAAAAAGTGCCCAGAGCACTAGACGGGGCTTCCTCTGGGAGAAGAGAATTGTGGGAAAATGGGGGAAGGGGCCCTTCATTGTTCCTGCTGTTATTGAAGCAGGGACTCTCGGAGAGCCTGAATTACTCCACAAACAGTCCCGCTCGCATGCTGACATCTGGTTTGCCACTTAAGCGCACCTGTAGGCTAAAAGATGCAAAACTGTGTATTCATTCTGCCGCTAGGCTAATATAGAAGAACAACCATTTGTTTGACTGTTGCTGCCACTCACCGTCTAGCCAACTCCATTGTTATGCCAGCAACAGGCGATAGGGCTGGAGGCACCATATGGCTTGTGTGTGCCTCGATGTTATCTGGAAATTTAGCTTATCAGCACCATTATGTTGTATTTTGTCCTGTTCTCTTTCTTGTCTTTTTATGCAAAGAGGGTTGTTGAGTAAATTGAGTTGTGGGAGGTGTGTTTTATGCAGTCAAAGTACACGTCTCAGGGTTTCGTAGCTATTGTATTCATGTGTAGGACTCATGGCTGAGTAGGATTTTTGTGTCAACACTTGGTTATATAAAAAGAATTTTTTTTTTGCTATTGTTTGAATTTTTAAATCTACAAAAGGACATCGACAAGAGCTTGATAATAAAAGTAAAAGTAAAACATCTAATATGTAGAACTCCACACTTAAAACAGCTTGATATGGTTTTGTCATCATCAGAACTTGCTTTCTATATATTTTATCTATTGTGTTCACACTGGTGTGTAGCTTTGTTTACAGTTTAATTCTAATAACGTAATACAAAACCTTTTTATAAAAATTAATTTATTTATAATTTAATTAAATTAATTTTCCTTGCATCCCAAAATATTTTGCAGCTTGTTTTTCTTAAATTACGTTAGTTTTTCGTAGCGCAGTTTAACGTTTTAAATTTAACGTTTAAATGTACACCGTGTTACGTGTACACTGTGAGTATTTAAGCAACAGGTGTTGCTTAAGCTGCGTTGTAAGAAGTGATGACATGTTACGTGCTGATTAAAGGAACGAACGGACGTTTTTAAACGTGAAAAAGAGCGCAGAACGTAGACTGTCATGTTTCTGGCATTCTGTGGCTCTGAACCGACCGTACAGACCAAAATAACGTTATGCTTGTGAGTCACATATGTCCACGTTTGATGTTTTATCCATTACTTTTGGCATGCGCAGTCACCAGTCTTGTGATATCTAAGAGGGGGGGCGGGGAGCATAAAAGAAACCCGAAAACATTTGTCGGAGCAAAACGCAGGAGGGAGGCCTGAAGTGGCAACAAAAGAAAATTCATATGTAATGAAATTTGGGTTGAGACTTTGTCAGCGCAACAATAGCTCAGCGGGGCCGTGTGTATCAGGGGCACTGGTGGCCGGCTTTGTTTAGGGAACGCGTGAACAATAGGGTGTCCTCAGTGGCCTGGGGCAGCAGGAGGCCCACGCCGTGCCCTGAGGTAAACTCTGTTGTCACAAAAGAATGGCTCTCTCCACACGGCCCACCACTCCACGAGACCAAGGACAGCCAGAGAGTGTGCGAGAGACCCTTACTGGAACCGAGCCACTGACGTCAGCAGTCTGGTAGCCTCTGATTGTTGGCCAGCCTTTTATATAGCTTATAAATGTTTGTCAGTTTTTTTTAAAGAAGTTACAGGTGAAAT